>SNQJ01S0014250.1:58054-87912 GCA_010110895.2 Picea sitchensis
AAAGTTGTATGAAAACCTGTTAAAGAGCGGATGCTTGCAGCGGGAAGAGACTGACATCATTCAAGAGCATATCCCTTCAATGAATACCTGAAGAGATTAATCTTGACATCCTCATGCGTGATATTGTGTCGGTGGATAGCCTCATGGAAGTCCAGTAAATGCTCAGCTAGTTCCTTCCAACTTGTTGCATGAAATTCAGGGAGGAAATCTTCCCATTGGTCTATATCAGGAAGTGCATTAGGAAAACCAACTATCTGAGAATAGTCATAGAAAGCAAACCTTTGAGCCAGAATTTTCTCCATATCGAACTAGTGGAGTCGCCAATCGATCCTCGAATCATGGATTCGCCAGGTGAAAGATGCACAGCTTCAAGTATGTTTGGTCCTTGTTCACCATCAAAGGCCATATCTTAACATTGTCATTACCCCAGGAATCTTCTCAGGTTGAGAAAGCAGCTGTTGAAACCTTCTCAAGAAAGCTCCTTAGGGTCAACTTTCAGGTGTGCTAACAGTAGTCACAGCTGAAATAGTGATGTGGAAACAATGGAGTCGCCACAGTGGAGTCACCAAGTGCACAGTAGCAATATTTAAGGGCTCTGATGTCTGATGCACCTTCAAAATCAGAGGCTCAATGTCATTCTGCCTAGGGAAAATCTTCAACTTCGTCCCCGACAACGACACCAGAAATGTTGGTGTCGGAAGTCACTCCTGGATTGCAGCAGGAGCAGAGCCTGACGCCCATCAGTTTTTATGTCACGATTTATTTAATGGGGTGATCAAATGGAATTTAACTCACGACGATGTGGTTCTAACTTCGAAACTAGGCCAAGCATGCATAGGCAAGTGAGGTCTTAGATAACTTCAGACAGTGAGTTGTAGTAAGGGTGAGTAGGGGGGAAGACTTGTATCAGAGAGATGAAAAGGTCTGTCGTAAACATCAGGTTCCTAACAGAATGTGGAAGAAGACATCTAAATGCAAGATCCTCCTACGTTCAAATGCAGAAAACCAGAGAAAACAATAATGTCACAATAAATCCTTTATCACAATAGAATTTCCATAATTCGTGAGAATCAGTCGATCACGAACTCTCTTAGCATAGGATGAAAACTTAGATGGAGTAAGAAGACTTTCTGTTATAAAAAAAGAAATCTCATATACAGATGCATGACCAGAAAGCTATAATGTATGCTAAAACTTTACAATCGAGAGCTTAGCTCTACCATTGATAGCTACAAAAAATGGCCAAAATGCCTACATATGCTCTTCCCCATTTCACCCAGCAGAGGCATCTCCTCAATCACATCTGGCCTGCATTCTACTATCATACACTACCTTAATTCTTCATGGCTCGCGCCAGGGGGGTAGTTGAGCCCTTAAATGTTGAATTGGCGTGTGCAGGCTTCCCTGGCGAGTTGGAGACTTGGCGTGGCTTCCATGGAAAGAATCAGTATGGAGGACCATCTCGGGTGGACCTTCATCCGGGACGTCCATACCCTGTAATTAATGAGTGAAGCTAGGCTTCAACCACCTTATCTCTTCTTCATTTATCCTCAAGCTGGCATCGGGATTTAGATCACATGAATCAGTGCCTGGAGAACACAGATCCCCTTCTCTTGAATCTTAATTAGGTGCCTTTGACCTCTCTGTCAGAGTGCTTTTGGAATTTCGGGGTTCACAGATGAGAAAGGATTAGGATTTTTCTCCTTTAAAGTCGCAATGGGTGAAATGTCGGGAGGGCCTAATGGTTGCCATGTGTTCCCCACTGATTTGATGGCTCTGAACTAACTCAGTAATACCGTGGGCCCAAGTTTCGTCACTTTCGACGCTATCAGGGTTCGAGGTTTCGAAATGTAAAATGGCGAGGAGTGCTTACCACTCGAACTCTCGAATCCCATCATGACGTGGATGCGTGCCATGCTTCCTTCAGATGGACGGCCCAGATAGTATTTTCTATTATAAAGGGGTTGTCCCCCCTTCACCCGCTCGCTTGATATGACCTGGTGCTGAGATCCTGGGCTTAGTTCGAAGGGAGATTCGGAGTTTCGTTGATCGACACTTTCAAGTGAAATGGACAGAGAGCTTCCTGACTCCCAATACCTGATACGCCGATAGGCTGCCACCTGTCCTGGTTGGATCAGACGACCCAAATCTGATTTGAAGTATTGGTGCTCCCTCTTGCACTAAACCTTGGGCAACATGGTTTCTCTGAAAACCCGATGACCGTTGATATGCTTTGTAAATAGATCTTGGATGCTGCCAACGATATTTTTCCCGCTCGCTTGCCTTGCTACCGGAAAAATAGGGATTCTCCCATGTTGCGCTTGGGCACTTCCTGAGCAACCTCTAGACCTGGGTGCTTTTGCGCCTAAGACAAAAATAATCACTAACAAGTTGAAAGAATGCAAAAATGGTGGTAAAAGAAACTTCAGGTTCGTTTCCATATTGTGTATCTTTTTATTCGAGCAGGTTCTAGGTTTGGGACCTAGAGTGGATATCATTCCATGAGGACCTCGCGATCCATCCATCACATGGTGGACTAAGGTGATGAGACGACAGGGGGGAGGTAGGGTACCCACACCCTACAACGATGATTTATTTTACTGGTGGAGACGACAGTCATTGTCCTGGATGACTACCCCTATGTAGGTATCGACTTCAAAGGAGACCCTGACATGCCATTACCACTAGGGACTGCCTACGAGGACATAGGTATGTCAAAGTTTTTTTTAATATTTCATTTTCTTTGTATTTTTGATGATGTTTAAGTACTAATTATACATGTATGTGATGTAGATGTAGGTCCACGATGTTCGGACGGTCTCCCATAACATCGTCAAAGGAACTGGGGAGATGAGGGGAAGGGAGGAGAAGCAGAGTGAGTCCTTCAAAACGTGCAGGGAAACCTGTCTCGTTTGACACAAAGGATTCTAATGGTTCAAGTTGAGGATCTGTCGGAGGCTATGCAACGGCAGGTGGTAGGCACGCCCAGAGCTTGGGTGTGACTCTTTCAGTGTCTCACAAACACCGTAGTTTGTTATCATGACACACATTCAGCACCACAGGCATAGATGTCATGGATTTTGTATTATCGGTTGTATATATGTGTTGAGGGTGTTAGCCCCATTTTTGTACTATAAACATCATATTTTTTGAAATATATATAAAAACATGGTTCTTTGGATTTACTTATGTTACAATCTATACATTGATGAGAATGTTTTCTTTGGTTTAGTTATGTGACACATGCCAATCTAAAATAAAATTAGCATATGCATCAGATACATACTTAGAACTCCTATGTATGTGATGATAAGTAATAAAATCAAATCGTTGTTCTAAAATGCATACCCGTAGGAATCATTATAGTAACATAGGGTCATGCACATGGTAACTTTCATTCAACTGACATACTACTAACTTCAAATCCAAGTGAACCTCCAAAGATAAAATACCATGAGAAATGGAATTGCAAAAAATTTCTATAACGACGCTATATTCGACCACATTATTTGTGGATGGACCTAGGCATATGCCCCTTGAAGAAACCAGTAGACCCTCGGGTGAGTAAAGAACTGAAGCGAAGGAAGTCAAGTTCCATGTATGATGAATGGCTTCGTTTGCGAATCCTAAGTAGACCGAAGACTCCATTGACATCTACCAACCAAGGGAAAACTCGATAAGTAAGATGAAGACCAAAATAAAGGGAAAATATATATACACTAGTTTACATTAGTATACAAAGAGTTACACCCAATCTTGGGGCTCAAGTGTAATATCTTTTCAAGTATATCCCATTCTTGGGCTCAACCAACATGTTCCCCTAATTCATAGGCTCATTTTTCCAAGACATGTCACACGATATAAGGATCGTGCCACATGGGTTTGATCTTGCCTGCCCCTAGTGGTTCTTTGGCTTGATCATATAAAAGGACCAAGTCACCCTCAGCGTACAATTGAGGATAGACAGACTTATTGTATTGGACCTTGGCACATTTTTTATTTTCTTTGATAGTTGTAGAGACATATTGATGCTTCTCTTCAAGGCTCTCTAGGTGCATGAGGCGTCGTTCGAGATAGGAAGTGTCAGGTAGGAGCGCAAATGCCAATCTAAGAGAAGGGATTTTGCATTCAATAGGTAATATTGACTCCACACCGTGTACTAAATGGAAAGGAGAAAATTTGGTGGCATTATTGACCGAGGTTTGATATTCCCAAAGTGTCTGCCATGATCAGTGAAAATCTCACTCAGGATTTTGAATCTAGTGATAATTGGAATGAATACGAAGAAAGTGACAATATTCCCATCAGATTTAACTATAGGCATGGCCTTGGACCACTTAGTAAAGTATTCTATGGCCACGATAATGTGTTGATGTCCCCCAGCTGAAGTTGGATTGAAATCCACAAAGTCCACCCCCCACTTGTTGAAGGAACCAACGATAAAGACTAGATGGAGAGGGGTTGGATGCAAGAGCATTTTCCAAGTGAACACTTGGTAGGGGTGACACTTCTTAAACACAATCTTTAAAGATAGATGACCAAAAATAACCGGCTGGCAAAATTTTCTGGGTTTTTTGTAAGCCCAAATAGATGACCACCACAAGCCCCGTGGTGGAAATCATTTGGAACCGACTCGGATTCTTCATGAGTTAAACAAAGACACAAGATATTGTCTATTCCTCGATGATACAGAGTGTCGGCGATGATAAGGTAACTCTTAGTTTGGTATTGTATACATCGTCAGTCATCTCGCAAGAGATCTGAGGGAACTTCAAAGTTTGAATATAGAGAAGAATGTCTCAATACTAGGGGTCAGATGACGAGACAAGGAAAATGTGTTCATGTGAAAAGGAATCAACATGAATAACGTCCTCGAACAATCGTTGGAATTTGAATATTAACTCTGCAAATACTAGTGATTTCTTTGATTTCGCAGAAGCGAAGTCGAGATCTAATTCTTGTAAAATGACAATCCATTTATTGTATTTTCCCCCTATGATATGCCTGGTAAGGATGTATTGAAATAGATTGACATCGACAACCAAAATAGTTTTTCAAATCAATATATAATGGCGTAATTGTTGAAATTCCTGAACAACAACCAAATATAGCTTTTCAACGTGATAATATTTGAGCTCAGGACCAACTAAGTTTCGACTAAGATAGTAGATGAGGTGTTCTTGGATCTCATCATCCTCTTGAACCAATACCATACCAATCGTCTCTTCAGACATGGTGACAAAAAGTAAGTAATATCTACTATAGTCATGAGACTTCAGTAGAGGCGTCGATACCAAGGATTTCTTCAAAGCATCGAAGGATTCTTGGGCTCGCTAATCCCAGATAAAAGGTGTGTCCTCCTTCAAAAGACGCATGAAACCTTTAGTAATATTGACATAGTTTACTATAAACCATCGCAAAAATTTATCTTTCCCCTATAAACCTTGAAGTTGTCGAATAGTGCGCGGGGGAGGAAATCAAAGTATTGCCTCGACCTTTAATGGATCTACCATGATCCCAGTCTCAGAGACTAAAAATACTAGAAGACATTCAGACCTAACGCAAAAGATGCATTTATGAGGGTTCAATTGGATGCAATAATGACGACATATTTCAAAAGTTAGCCGAAGGTTCTTAGGGTGATCCACTCTCTTACGAGAGTGAGTATCAAGATCGTCAATATAATCTTCGACTATATGCTTAATATTGTGGAATGCGAAGGTCATAGAACGCTGGAAGGTTTCTCCGACATTTTTGAGGCCGAAATACATCTTCCAGTATGCGAAAGTACCCCAAGAAAAAATAAATGTCATCTTATGTTGATCCTCGATTTTAATTTGAATTTGGTTATACCTTGAAAATCCATCCATGAAAGAAAAAACTTTTCTTCCCGCACACTCGTCGAGGATCTGATCGATGAATGGTTTCAAGAAGGTTTATTTATGAAGGGCTTTGTTCAGGTCATAGAAATCAATGCATACACGGATGTTTCCTTTCTTCTTATTCACATGAACAAGATTGGATACCCATTCATTCAAGGGAACCGGGTAGATAAAGCCAACATTAAGTAGTTTCTCTACCTCTTCCTTAATAGCAGGGGCCTTCCAGGGATTTACAAATCTAAGATGTTGTCAAATCGGCTTAGTATCTGAGTAAGTTTTAATCTCATGTTTGACAATTTGAGGGTCAATTCTTGGCATATCTTCATATGACCAAGATAATACATCTCAGAATTCCTTGAAGAGTTCGGTGTAGATCAAGATTTATTCTGGTGAACAATCCGCACCGATGTGTACATTTTCAATCTTGCCAGGGGTATGAGAGATATAAATCACGATGGTAGGGGAGATAATTTCCATATTTCCTTCGACATAAATGTTGTGTGTATCAAGCAAAACTACAGTGTGACCGACTATCCCGCTCAGAGTAGATCTAAGTTCATATTGTTCGATTCTAGAAATCTCTGGTAGAAAATAAGAGCGATGATTCATATCATCCCAAGGTTTGTCAGAAACATTCATGGCCTCGATGATATCTTCATCCGAGGGAAAAGTATCATCGAGGAATTCATGTGAAGAAGAAGACGAAGTGGCCCACACAGGCTCAAGAACATGATCCTCCTCGTCCTTCTGTGAGGTAATAGGATCAGAATCAACAAAGGAGTCAATAACAACTTGATACGCTATATCCACTATTGATTGTGGCATGGCCATTCCATCATGAGACTGGCCTTCCCAAGACGCAATCGAGGAAGGTAAGGTCCAAGGATCATTAAAACAAGAAGTGCAAAAAAGAACAGACCTATATGACGAAACAGGCATATTGGACATGGCGTAAATATGGTGAAGTGGTGGCATGAAATCAAAGGTACCCATAAGGGATGAATACTTTCCGACACTAATGTTCTACATTTTCAGTTGAGAATTGTCGACCATGGGGATCGATGGTCCAACTGATACACTGGAGCTAGCATATGCAAAGGAAAACTAGTCGATCGTCATGATCATCCCATCGTGAGGAAAAAAATGAGTACGGAAGATGGACGATATGAGGATAGTCATAGCGTAAGTCCAATTGCATCCTAGTAACAAGTTATAATTGAGGGGTGCATCAACCACCTATACATCTACCTTTACCGTTTTTCCACCTAACTAGATTGGAAAGGTAGGAAGAATATCGTGAGGGCAGAAGGAACGACCATCAAAATCATTCAACATGGTCGAAGACTGAGAGAGAGTTGGAGAGATGAGAGATTTCCAATAGACCATGGACATCACACATGTTGTAGTGCCTTCATAAATAACAATACGCTTAATGGTATACTTTGAGTAACCCACGTGGATTTGGAATGCCACATGGTATGGAAATAAAGGCTTCGCATTTGTGACATCAAACTTGATAAATTTCGAGCCACTGGGATCTAGAGCTCCTAATGCATATAGAAATGAATTCCTCTATGAAGGACATGTTTGGAGTACCTCCAGGGCCGACATCACACAAGGGGTTTGAACTAGGTCCTCAACAATAGATTAATTTTGGGCAGCTCTAGCATTAGGATTGTGGGTAGAGCACTTGAATACTCCGTTTAGAATACCAGGTGGTGGCTCAGAATTTTTGATATGCAAGGGTGTCTTTGGAGGAGGAGGAGACTCTAGATCAGGTACAATTTGCGGAGAACTGTAATCGCAAGATCCGGTGGATAAATTAACCTGAGAATTGACCATATTGATGCACAAACAGTCACGGTCTTGTGCCAGTGGTTTTTGAGTCCCACTTTCCACATTTCCAGAATTTGAGGAGCTCGAGGCCATGTGTTGGTTATGTGGAAAAGGATTTGTCAGCACGGCAAGAGGTAGAGATGAGAGCCTCGTATATTCCACAATTTTGGGGAATAAATTACTAAGGTGATCATATGTACAAATCTTATAGGGAAATTTCACCTTACACCTTTATTTCTTTCCCTCACAAGCGTTATTATTCGTCCTCTCATTATTACCATTGTCCTTGGGTTAATTATTCTTCCCACCCTTATGATTATTATTACGTCATTTATTCTTATTCCTTCTTGGTTGTTGATTACCATTTGGGTCAGTCGACGATTGATCAGAATGTAAATCTGCCGAATGAGTGGCATTGGAAGACACAGATGAAGTTGACCCTCCTACAGACTAGTTTAGAGACAAATATTTCAAATGGCTTGTCACCGAGTCTGTGGATTTCACATTGGCAGAGCCTATAATGCCATTAGCATGAGGCCTAAGATTTTGTCTAGGTTCATAGTTTGACCTCGATGCATCATGATGAATCTCGTATAACATCCCAGACTGAGCATATATAAGATCTAACTATTGGGATTTGAAAATTGCTTCTTCCTCAAATGTAACCCTGGATGTAGCAACATCCTTCAAACTAGGAGGTTGTACGGACTTAAGGAACCACTCTAACAGGAATTTTGGGGGTATGCAGGTCTTGATCAACCTCTTTTGTGTACCACACTCTTGGATGTGATCTTATATATGAGTGTATTTGTCCTAGCGTAAGGTCGATAGAATTTTTAGGCCAACATCGTAATGAATCAACAATTGGAAGTGGTTAAGGAAGACTAAAACCATCTGACGAAAGTTCCCGTATGCCCCCTAGGTAGCTCGATATACCATTTCACGACAACCCTTGTGAGGGTGCATTGAAACAATTTTAACTAAATGAAATCGTTGTTAAGGGAATTCAAAGAGCACCATAAGTGAAAGGTGGTAACGTGATCACTAGGATCCTCACCATTCTTTCCTTTGAATTTTGGAATATTTGAAGGAAGATTTGTGGGAATGGGGGGCCATGTAGGATCATCACACACAGGGTTGTTCATCAACTTAGACAATTCTGGAAGATTGAGCATGGCTAGGAAAGGGATATGGGGTTGCGACATATGGCCCCAAGCTCCTTGGAAATATTGTGGTTGGGGAATTGTAGCCCATCCAAGGTTTTGGTAAGCACCATGGCCCTGTCCGAGATTGTAATATCCTCCCCCAGGCTGTCTCATAAGGGGTTGGTTGAGCATCATTCTAGTAGGAATGTTCTGATCAGGGTTATAAAAACTTCCCTCAGCTGGAGTGGACCTGGGTTGGGGGTTTCCCAAAGTGTGAAAGTGACCTCCTCCGGGTGTGAAGCCTGAGGATAGAGGTGGATTCATCATTCCAAATGTGTTGGTCAGAATTGACACCGAGGAGGTGAGTGTAAAGGAAAAAACTTGAGAAGAAGCTTGTCTATCAGGTTGGTTACTCCACCCAAAAGAAACAGGATTAGACCCAGAATTAAAAGGAGGAAAGCCTCCCACAGTAAGATTCGATTGAGGGACATGGGTGCCACCAAACAAAAATGGAGTATAAGGAAGAGTTGTGTCCCAAAGTCCAATGCTAGCATTAGGGCTAGCGGCTAGGATGGAATTTGAAAACTGTGAAGTAAAGTTCGAAATAACATAGGAAAAGGGACTAGAGGCCATAGGGATCGACTAAACATTATAGCCTGGAGAATGACCAAGCTAACTAAATAGGTTCGTGGAAATAGGTTGAATATTCACTATAGGATGGGAAGAAATGGTAATAGGTGTTGTTATAGCAAGATTTGCCTCACCCTCTGCAATGTTGCATAGAGGGCCTTATTCCATTTCCCTATGCAGACTTATCTTCCCTGTTGATAAAATCTAGAGACAAAAAGTAACATTTTTCCACTTGTATGCATATTGCACACTATACAACATGCATATACGCAGGAGACTCCACTACATCCTACGTACATCGAGATTTGTGCCAAAAAATGGAAATTAAATGTCGGGTTTCCATGTCATGAAAGGAGATCTTTGATCCTTGGCCTTCCATATACTGGAAACATTCTGACTTGGCCCTTCAGTTCCATTTTGAAGGATATAAATGGGCCAATTCTAAGCTATGGAAAAGGAGAGAAAGAATTCAACTTTGAGAGCAAAGTTACTCTGGAGAAATTATTACTTCATATTGAGTTTGCATCCCGTTGTCCTTTAATTCTGAACACAATGTTCAACCCCCAAGCTCTTCCCTTATTGATGGAGAACCCCATTGTATCCCTTCTATGAGCTTTCCTTTGGTGGAGGATTGAAGTGGTGGAGGCCCAACTGGAAGGAACTTAGTTTCTCAGTTCCGAACCATGCCGACACAAAAGTATGTAATGTTTTCACTTCTACTGATCATTTATTAATAGAAATACTCATTTCCCATCTAATTGATATCTTGCGAATATATGAGTTATTATCCATGGGCATATTTGTCATGTTATTAATGGACCATGATATCTAATGTGCTAAACTTTCATATTATCACTATATTCTTTCTCTACTTGTTTGTTGAGAGCTTGTTGCAAGTATAAATCTTTGGGTCAAAGTCCTCAATGATGGACATCATCGAACATCTGAATGAGGTAGGCCTCTTTCTTATCTCGCTTGCACATTGGTTTATATAACATGTTTTTGGGATAGAGTTGATTTCAGCAGTCATATCCGTCTGTTGTGGTTTACCCTAGAAATAGAGAGTTTTTCACTCGTAACATAATTGATCACCATACTGGGGATTTATCTTATTTCTTAGGGTTCATAGTATTTTTCTCCTTAGATTTCACTCGTTTCTATTGTGGTTCTTGTTGTATCATTTCTTGACAGTTCCTATTCACTTTGGGTCTGTGTTTTCATCCTTTATCTCTTTCTTGGCCTTGTTTTGAAGCATATACGAGCCTTTTTCCTTGATAGCTACATACATACATTGTATGTCTCACTGCAAGATGCGTATATACACTCTGTTTTCCTGAAAAATCATTTATACCACTTTTCCTTGCATTTTTTCTTGGTCTGGTGTTTG
The DNA here is from genome assembly GCA_010110895.2 of Picea sitchensis. NCBI lineage: Eukaryota > Viridiplantae > Streptophyta > Pinopsida > Pinales > Pinaceae > Picea > Picea sitchensis. The sequence goes on from SNQJ01S0014250.1 coordinate 68,935, forward strand.
CTGGGTGGGATTTGATGTTTGTTGAGCCTTCTTAGGTATCTGTTGTGCTTGTTGAGTGCTTTTTGGATGACAGGAAATCCTTTTTTGGTTGAATTTCTAGGCAGAGTCTTTCTCATCATCTTTTCATTCTTTATTTTCCTTGTACATTGGGTTGGGTGTTTTGCTGCTTGGTAGCCTGCTTGAGTTATTTTTTTCTATACACAGTAGGATTATATATCAAGTTACTTTTTTTCCGCTGGGGGGAAACTCAATTGGAAAGTGTCATGATATGAAGTGATATGAAGTTCCATGAGGTTTCGATTTCAAATCCCCCCGACTTATCCTATGTGCCTTGTATGGGACATCGTGGGCACACTTGGAGGTTATAGTGGTAGCAGTTGGATAACACAACCATGTGTAACACGAGTACATGTCCAACTAGTTGTTGACTTCGCCAGACACACACATATATATCAAGTTACTTTTCAGTCCACAGATTTTCAGTTTTGTTATATTGAAAATACAAAAGATAGGCATTTTGCATTGCTTGGCATTTTTTTCTTTTGGAGTCTTTTTCATTATCTTAGTGCATATAGTGAAAGATTTCATTTTACTTCAGAATTGTAGAGTTGAATTTGAATATTGCATTGGTTTTTAGAAGCATATCATTCATTGAAAGTTTAATTTAGGGCTTTGTATTGTTTTCATATTTACTTTTATTGCAGAGTCATAACACCATGTGTTTCACTACCATACCTTTTTGAGTAATCACGACCATTAAAATTAACACTATAATTTAAAATTGATTAGTCACGATTTTATTTTCTAGTGTGCACAAACTAGCCTAGGATTTAGTGCCTTGGAATAGGATTTTGTGAGTAAACTTCTCCAAGGAAATTAAATCAACATATGTGTCTAAGAAAAGAAGTGGAGAAATCCAATGTATAATTGGTAATATCAAGATGCTCCGCTCACACTAGAGTTAATCATGAGGCCACGCGAAATCAGTTGAAGGGATATTCCCCCGATACCTTCCTAGCGTCAAAGATATTTTTGGGGATCTATTCATATCTGGGGATCTTGCTAGTGCCTTTACCTTTGTGAAAGGTGATACTTTCAAGTTTCTGGGATTTGCTACCCTTCCCATACGGTGGACCTAAATTATGATTGCTCGTCTGTGCATCGGTTATACATTGGTTTATTAGTTGCTTGACTTAGGTGCCACATAGGTTAATTGCAGGGGTTATTTTGCAGGTACCCTGGGTCAGATAAGTTTCGGAAAACACAAAACCTTTATAGAGGATTACCTCTCTGGGGGGATCTGACCGACTGTTTGTTAAGCCCACGAGGGCCCTTATATTTGATTTTGTTACCTCCGATATTTAGCATGGAGTCTCAGGCCCCACTTGGGAGAGACATACCTTCTTTAGGGAGGGACGCCACTCAACCGCTTTACCCCGTTTGTGTGCTTATTGGTCATTTGATTTTCGGTGTTCTCTTTGATTACTAGTTGGCCTTAGGATTTTTTATTGAGTTTATATTATCATGGATAGTTGAGTTCCTTTGGCTCCCTAATTTACTACTACCCCCCCATGATGTTCACTCATTTAATGGGAACAAATCCTTCCACATTTCATAATGGTGTGTAGAATTGTGATAGTCAGTCAATGCCTTGGGTCTCTAATCATTTTTCTCATGGTATGCCAGACATGTCTTTGCACTTTCCATCATCTGTCTCGTCTCCTTATGCGAATCCAAGTTTTGTGTCTGGGGGCATGATGCTTATTTATTATCCCTCTTTGTTTGGTGGGAGTCATATCCTTCAAACAAATCTTACGGTAGGAGGTTAGAATCTTCCTTCCTACGAATCCACTTTGCGAGAAGCAAGTGCCCAAATAGGGAATCATTAAACTTATTACACTCCATCCACTTATCCTTCTTCCACTATGTCGGTTCCTACGAACACTTTTCACATGGAAGACCTCCGTCTGTTCTCTGGTGTTTCATTCAGAAGAAGTTATTTTTATAGTATGGGAAACTCCCTTCATGAAGTTCCTTCGTCTTGGGGAAACATGTATCCTCACTCGAATAATCCTTATTGTGCTTTTGTCTCTTCGCAGAAATATACTTCAATGTTGATGCCCTTACAACCCTTTATTAATCAGTATGGAGGAGGATAATATCCTGTTGGACAGGGTGTAAACCAAGATCCTTCATGTCTTGCAATTTCTCAAAACCAATCTTTCCTTGGACCTTTTTCTCAAATGCCACAACCCTTCACCACCACAAGTCTAGTCACTATAGGTCATACTGACATTTTATCACCAACCTCTTCTTGTCATGTTGGAGATTGGTCGAAGACCTCTACAAGTCATGTTGAAGACCAACAACCATCCACTGCAAGTCATGTTGGGGGCACAAGTATTGTCACTGCTAGTGACACTACAAATACATCACCAACCTCTGCTAGTCATGTTGGATATTTGTCACTAGACACTACAAGTTATGTTGGGGGAATTCATATGATTGAGAATCCTAGATGTGTCAGACATAAGGCCATATTCCTTTGTAGGACTTGTGAAGGAAGTCACCTTAATCATTTGTGTCCCTCTACTGCCAGGATTATGAAAGCATGGTTCTCACTTGAGGGCCCTTCACGTTCTGATTCTTCTGTGGTTTCCCCACACTCTGTTACTTCTTTGGTTGATACAACAATCATGTCGATGCAATATTTAGTTGACACCCCTCTTCCTTTAGGGGTTGATGCATATGTTGACCTTGTTGTCTCACATACCATTCAACCAGTGGTCATGTGGATGCAATCTTCAACCGACACATCTCCTATGCTCGGGGGTGATGTGTCTCTTGACCTTGTTATCTCACATCTTGTTCAACCAGTGTTCATGTTGATGCAATCTTTGACCGACACCAATACTATTTTTGGGGGAGATGCATCTCTTGAACTTGTCATTTCTCATCCTATTCAACCAATGGTTGAATAAGTGGTTGCGCTGATGCAATTTTCGGTCGATCTCACTTTTCTGATTCTATTTCTATACCTTCTATACCATGTCATTAGCATTTCTAGTACTTCACCTTCAGAACAAGAGAGATTTTTAATCTCCTCGAGTACTCTCCCTTCAAGTCCTGGAGATGTTCCCTTTGATTGGGATGGTCTTGTAGGGTATCCAATGCCCCCGCCTATGTCTTTTCAAGTAAGAGACATTATCTGATATATCACAGAGAAGGGAACCTCTACTAGCACTTTATCCTCCTCGACTTGGAGAGCTTTGGGTTTTCTTAATATTATGTCAGCTATTCGTAAGATACTAACATTCCGTAGAAGTTCTGCATGGGATCCATGGCCCCCCTATGACTTGTCACCAAGACTCTCCCAACCGAGTCCGAGTAAAGCTCTTTTTGAATCATTTAAAAAGAGAAAATATTACCGAGTGATTTATCCCTTTCACACTTGTTAAATTCAACTTGAAAGGTTGTGAGTCTTAGTTAAGCTCTTTTCTGACTCATTTTCAAAAAGAGAAAAGATTGTCGAGTGAACTTGTTTCTTTCACACTCGTAAATTGGATTTGAAAAGACATCTATTTGGCACAATTTTATCCCTTTTTCACACCAAGTAAACTAAAAGACATAAAAAATAACAATTTTTTTCATCAAATTGTGATTGCATCTCATGCCCTTGCTTTCAGTATTGAGCCTATAGTCGGTTCTCTCTTTGCATTATAAATCATTTTCCTCAGCAGTTTTGCATCCTCAACCAAGGAGAGCCTCGTTTATATTCTTCGCAACTTGACACCCTATACCTATGAGGGAACATTCCCCCGAGTGTCGATCTCCTGCATGCATTTCCCTGCATTAAGCATAAGTATGTTCCACTATTGAAACTAGTTTTGATTACTTGCGACACTCATTTCCTCCTCTATATCATAGAATTCATTTGTCTATGAAAAAACAAAATAAATATGGGCAGGAAGGAATTATTATCTTATATTGGTAGAAGTCATGTTTCCTTTGAACATAGCACAAAGTTATTGAGTCCATTTGTCATCATAATTTTTCATTTAGCATGGCCTTAGGAAGTTGAGATTGTTACAGAGTCTTCTCTACTAAATGGTTACTCTTCGAGTCCCTATAGAGAATTTCATTGATGCCTCCTGCATCTTATGGTTTCATCACTAGTTCTATGCCACCAGAGTCTTCCATATGTCTCATGATCTTGTTCAAAGGAAGCATATCAACCTGTGTCAGCCACTCCTCAGAATTCTTGACATTGCATGTCAGACATACCCTCATTTTGTCTCAGAGTCACATGATACTGTAGTCCTATCATGCACCCTAGCCCTAATTTCATCATTGGTAGGTAACCTTTAACCCAACAGTCAACATTTTATCAGTGGTCGTTGACTAGGTGGTTTCCCTTGTGTTCAACAACAGGACATCTATTCACACATTGTGATTCGTGCAGTGTATTGGATGCCATTAGCCTTATTGGTGGTTTTCTCTCCTTTTTCAACAATTTTCATCATTGGCTGCTATTAAGAGGGTGTTTTTCATGTACTTCTTGCACTTGGAATAGATGAAAGATGCACAGGTTCGTTGGTTCTTGAACATGTTCTTCATGTGATTTCCACCAAATCATGAAGCTCCTTCTTTGCACCTCATACCGATTAATGAGAGATGCCTTAATTCTCTCCTTTCAACGAGTATATTTCCATAAACTTCAACTCATTTATTCTGGAAATGGGACCTAGAGTCTTCTGAGTACCTTGAGGATTACAGTCATCAGTGGAAGGATCTCTCTCCATCGATATTTGGGAATACATCATTGTCTCATGATCAATGGATTCTTCAGGTGTTTGACACCAACTCCTTTATTCACACTTGTAAGAATGTACTTGGTGCCTTGATACCTACTTTCATTATCGGTAGGTTGTCTCTCATTTGTTAACCGTATACCTCAATGACCGGTAATCAAACGATGTCTCATTGTGTTCAACCTCAAATCCTTTATTCATATGATGTAGAATTGCACCCTTGGCGGATTGTGTAGAAGAATTGAAGAAATCACTATGTGGCCACAACTTTCCTAAGTTGTTGCTTCCTCTTGATTGGACCAATAACTATATGACTTCAATGATCACGGGAGATCTGATTGTATTCCATGGTATACAAATATCTTCAAATTTGTTTTGAGACTGGTTCTATTGGTCCTTGTTTGTGACTATGAAAACTTTTGGCATGTAACCGCATTTGTGTTTGCCTATTCATAGGCACAGACACTTGTTTGGTATATTTTTCACATGGATCTGCAGTGTAATTTTATTAGCATCCATGTGTGCAAAGTGAGTACAGAATGTAATGAGCAACAATTTCATCCAGCTGGTCCCCTACCACTTGACTTCTGGGTTATTTATAATGTATTTCGACCATCGCAGATACTCTTATGACCTCACACATTAGGAGGAATCTATTATAGCAAGATTTGCATCACCCTATGAAATATTGCATAGAGGGCCTTATTCCATTTCCCTATGCAAAATTATCTTCCCTGTTGATAAAATCCAGTAAACAAAATTAATATTTTTCCAATTGTATGCATCTTGCACACTATAGAACATGCGTATACATAGGCTGCTCCACTACAGCCCGTGTACATCGGGATTTGTGCCAAAAAATGAAAATTAAATGTTGGGTTTCCATGTCACGACAAGAGATCTCTGATCCTTGGAATTCCATATACTCAAAATGTTCTGAATCGGCCCTTCAGTTCCATTTTGAAGGCTATAAATGGGCTAATTCTGAGCTATGGAAAAGGAGAGAAAGAATTCAACTTTGAGAGCAAAGTTACTCTGGAGAAATTATTACTTCATATTGAGTCTGCATCCCTTTGTCCTTTAAGTCTGAACATAATTTTCATCCCCCAAGCTCTTCTCTTATTGATGGAGAATCCCATTGTATCCCTTCTATGAGATTTCCTTTGGTGGAGGATTGAAGTGGTGGAGGCCCAGCTGAAAGGAACTTAGTTTCTCAGTCTGAAGCGTGTCGACATAGTAGTATGTAATGTTTTCACTTTTGTTGATCATTTATTAATAGAAATAATCCTTTCTCATCAAATTGATATCTTGCGAATATATGAGTTATTATCCATGGGCGTATTTTTCATGTATATTAATGGACCATGCTATCTAATGTGCTAACCTTTTATATTATCACTATATGCTTTCTCTCCTTGCTTGTTGAGAACTTGTTGTAGGTAGAAATCTTTGGGTCAAAGTTCTCAACAGTGGACATCATTGAACATATGGACAGGGTAGGCCTCTTTCTTATCTCCCTGGCACATTGGTTTATATAGCATGTTTTTTGGATATAGTTTATTTCTACAATCATATTTGTCTGTTGTGGTTTACCCTAGCCATAGAGAGTTTTTCTCTCGTAACAGGTGCCTTTGACACTACAACCATTGTGGTTGCAATATTTGAAGGGGTACCATTAATTATAGTAGGTGTGGGAGTCGAAGGGATCCCAACATCATGATGACTCAATTTAATACTCATCCTTGTAGAATCACAAGTCTGATAAGTGGAGGTGTGTGTACCATGTTTAATAACTCTACGCCTTTTAGGAGGGAGAGAATCAAAATGTGGTGGTCACTATAACAAGCGGTGAGACTTGTGGGGAAGATGGTCTAGCTCCATGATGATTTAAGATTCAAGATATACAAAACAAATGCTAAGGCCAACTAGTAATCAAAGAGCACACCAAAAATAATCAAATGGAGAATATGCAGACAAACAGGATAAAGTGCATGAAAGGGACCTCCCTCTCTATAGTAGATATGCCTCGCCCAAGAGGGGCCTGAGACTCCACTACTAAAGATTAGAGGAAACAAAATCAGTTATAAGAGCCCTCGTGGGCTTAACAACTAGTCGGTCATATCCTCTCGGAGAGGTAGTCCTCCATAAAGGCCATGTGTTGTATAACCCTTATCTGACCCAGGGTACCTGTAGAACAACCCCTACAAGTAACCTATGTGGTACCTAAGTCACGAAACTAAGCGACCATGGTATAACCGATGCATAGGCGAACAACTGTAAGTCAAGTCCACCGTATGGGTAGGGTAGCAAAGAACGAAACCTTGAAAGCACTACCTCTCATAGAGGTAAGAGCACTAGCAATATCCCCATATACGAATAGATCCCTAGAAATATATCTGACACTAACAAGGTATTGGGGGGATATCCCTTCAACCAACCTCATGCGACCTCGTTCTGAACTCTGGTGTAAGAAGAGCCTCCTGATATTACTGATTATACAATGGATTTCTCCACTACCTTAGTCAAACACATATGTTGATTTAATAGCCTTGGAGAAGTTTTCTCACAAAATCCTATTCCAAGGCACTAAATCCTAAGCTAGTTTGTGCACCCTAGAAAATAAAATCATTACTAATCAATTTTAAATTATAGTGTTAATTTTAATGGCCTTGCTTACTCAAAAGGTGAAGTCATGAAACTAGTGAGGTTATGACTCAACAAGTAAAATAAACGAATATGAATACAATACAAATACCTAACTTCAATTTCCAATAAATGATATGCTTCTCAAAAATGCAATTTTCAATTCAATTCTGCAATCCTAAATAAAAATGCAATCTTTCTTTACATGCACTAAGATAAATGACAAAGACTTAAGAGATCAAAATGCCAATCAATGCAAAATTCCTAATATTTTTTTATTGTCAATATAAGAGAATGAAAATGCAGGGACTGAACATCAACTTGATATAAATACTCTATTGTGTATAGAAAGAGACAACTCAAGTAGGATATCAAGGAGAAAAACACCCAGCCCAAAGTTGAAGAACAATCAAAATGAAAATATGATGAGAAAGGAACCACCCAAAAATTAAACCAAAGACAGGTTTCCTATCATTCCAAAGACACTTAACAACCACCACAGAGACCCAAGAATACTCAAAGATCATCAAAACCTACCCAGAAACCACCAAAACCAACAATCAAGCATCAAAGGTTGGTGTATGGGACTGTTCAAGAGAAAAGTGTGTATGTACGGAACTTGCAAAAGTACATCACGCATATGTACGTGACTATCAAGTGAAAACCCATGTATATGTGTCAAAACACAACTAGGATAAGGAGAAGGATGAAAGACTCAAATTTAGAGTGAACAGAGGTTGTCAAGCAATCATATGACAAGAAATTCAATATGAATGAGAGAAATCTAAGGAGAAAAACACTCCAAACCCTGAAAAAGAAGATTTTATCCCCAGTATGGTCGCCAATTCTATTACAAGGAAAATATCTCTATGGCTAGGGGTAAACCACAATAGATGGAAATGACAACAGAAATCAAATATAATATCAACTATGTTATATAAGTAAATATTATTAACAAGACAATAAAAGAGGCCTACCTCGTCCAAACGTTCGATGAAGTCCATCGTTGAGGACTTGACCCAAGCCAATATACCTGCAACTAGTCCTCAACAACCAAGCAACACAAGAATATGGTGATAATATATGATGTTATCACATTCAATAGCATAATCCATCAAAATTCATAAAAAATACACCCATGGAATAATAATTCAAATATTTTTGAGGTATTAATTGGACGAGAAAAGAGTATTTCTATTATTATATTCGCAAAAAGTGATTGAGTTACAAACTTTCATGTCGGCGTGGTTCAAAATCGAGAAACTAAGTTCCTTCCAGCCAAGCCTCCACCACTTCAATCCTCCACCAAATACAATCTCATATAAGATACACAATTAAGTTATGAATCAATAAGGGAAGATCTTGGGGGTTGAACAATGTGTTCAAGCTTAAAGGACAAGGGGATGCAAACTCAATGTGAAGTGAATAATTTCTTTAGAGTAAATTTTCTCTCAAAGTTTAATTCTTTCTCCGCTTTTCCATAGCTCATATTTGGCCCATTTATATCCTTCAAGTGGAACTGAAGGGCCGAGTCAAAATGTTTCCAGTATATGGAAGGCCAAGGATGATTGATCTCGTGATGTGACATGGAAACCCGACACCATTTTTTTTTTATTTTGGGCACATTTCCTAATGTACATGGGTTGTACTGGTGCAACCTATGTATAAACATGTTGTAATATAGGAAGGGCATGTATATGTGGAAATATAACATTTTTAGCTCTGGGATTTGCAAAAAGGGACTTCAAGTCTGCATAGGGAAATGGAAAAAGGCCCTCTGTGCAAGATTGCATGGGGTGAGACAAATCTTGCTATAATAGTGGGTGGCCACTAATATCCATATGGATCATTCCTTCCCCCTTAGGAAGCAATGGTCCCCATTTCATCAATTTCTCATGGAATATGGGGAAGATTTTGATGAATCTAAACCTTGGTGAGCTTCTTTCCTTACTGCAAAAGTTGTCTTGCTTAGCTTGTTGAACGTTTTCATGAACCTGTTGTTCGAGGGGTTGGATCCATTCAACCAATCTAGATGCATTATTTTCCTGAGTGTCGGAGGCATTTTTCAGTGAATATTAAGTATGAAGAGTATGAATGGATATGATATAATGTTTCTTGACTGGGTGGTGTGGAGGCACCCCCGTAGGTGTAGTAAGAATATAGTTTTGCTCTTCTACAATCTTGGAAATCTGGTTCTACTGCATAGAAAGGTCTTAGGTCAAGGATGCAATGGTTGCAGTGTCTTTCCTTTTTTCTTATAAATGGTTTGTGAATAGGATAAAATTTTCAGTATGATAGATTATTGTGCGACCTTGTTTTTCTGGGATAGTAATCGAAGCTACCTCTGGTATCCTGTAGAGTTGACCCCCTATAGTAACAATGACACTACATGATCTAGAATCATAAACAACATAATGCTTCCACATATACGATTGGCTTAATAGAACATCACATAATTCCAGTGTGGCAACATCAAATAGTACCACATCCTTGAAGGGATTGATGTTGTAGGATAGGCAACATTGTTGGCTAATAAGAAGATCTCAACCCTAGAAAAGCCACTCAATGTTGTATGGTTGTGGGTGTGGTTTTGTCGAAAATTCCAACTACTTGAATACCTCTGTTGAGATTTGGTTCTTCTTTCTTCTATTATCAATAATAAAATGTAGTGGGGCCCCCTTCATCCACATCTGTGAATGGAAGAGGTGCTTCCCCTCCGCAAGATCCTTTAGTTCTTATGGTTGGATTTTTGTGGTCATGACAATAGAAGTGGGTTCTACATAAATGATTTTTCACCTTTTATTATTGTCTGAATATGAGTATTATTCGGGGCTCGAATCTGTTTCTTTGAGCTTGAATACCAATGAATGTTTCGAGTGACATTCATCATTGTTGTGCCAAGGGATTTTGTGGAAGTCACACCACTTCCCAATATCCTTCTTCATCTTGCCATTTCTCTTCTTTTGTTGTGGCTTGAAATATTTTTATTGAGGTTTATTGTTCTATGAGTTATGGTTTCCTTTACCATGCTTTGGTTGTTGTAGATTTGTAGGCCCAAAATATCGCTTGTTTTGGTGCTTAAATTAATGCTATATTTTGACATTATATCAATAAGCGATTCCCACTAATGAGATGTCCAAAAAATCTATTTTGGTGTGGATGTACCTGTGTAGAGCCCTGTGGTATTTTAGAACGAGATGCCACTTGGAGTCTTTGATACCCTTCTTGGTGCACAAGGTATGGAAGGTATTTGTGAACTTCGACATGGTTTGGCCCCTCTCTTGATGCAACATGGTCCATCTTATGTACTGGTCATCATAGTTTCCCACAGGGTAATATTTCTCCTTTAATGCATCCATAAAAAAATCCCAAGTAGGATTGAATCCTCTATTGAATGTTTATCCCAATAAGTTTCCCACCAATATTTGACATGGGGGAGAGCCTTAAGAAGTGCAAAGGTGATCTTTTCCTTGTCGAAAAAATTATGGATAGAGAAATAGCGTTCTATCATATTTAACCACTTTTCCAAGGCCTCCAGATTGATATGACCTTCAAATATAGGAATATTGAAATTAACTTGTACCTTGAATGAGGTAGTGTCTCCAAAGTGACTACTTGAAGAATACATGCCTACTATTGTCGACAATCATTGAAGGATTTGGGAAAAATTCCCCAACATATCCTTCCTCTGCTGTGCGAGGGATTCCATAAGAAACAACTTGATGGGATATTGTGCTCCCTCGTCTCTATTTTATTCTACCATGGGAGGTTGATTGGGCTGAAAAGAGTTGTTATCCTCAAGAGAAACTAGCTCGAGATCCAACTCTCTATACCTTGATTGTGTCAGGGACATGCACTAAGAAACAATAATGAGAAACCTACTCTGATACCACTGATCCAGATCATTTTGAGAATGAAATGAAGGCTAATATATAACAATGAAATATATAGAGATATTGCAATAAACAAAGAGATACAGTAATGAACAATTTTTATTATTGAGAGAAATGTACAGAAGTTGTAAAATTATAGAGTGAATTAATCGCTAGAATGGTCGAACCTTATCTCCAAGAAGAGATGTGATGGCTATTCTCATTCACAATAATATGATGATGTTTACAACGAGGCTCCAAAGGCCTTTTTAACATAAATAAAATCCAAAACCATAACCTTGGAAGATGAAACACCAAAAGTTTTGCGGGCCTTGATGGGAGTAGTTGATACGTCAACTTCCGTAGGCCATAACTTTTCCATACGATCTCCATTTGGGGTGTTTGAAACCTCATTGGAAACCTCTATATGACAAATACAACTTCCACCAAGGATTATGAAATATCTTACGTGACCTCTGGCCCCCCAAAAGTCCAAAACAAATTTCGTTTAGGGTCTCAAAATGACCCCAAAAGTTTGGGACTCAAAAACCTGTAAAACAATGCCAAAATGGAAAATTGTTCATTGAGATAGTGAAATAGGTGGGTGGCCACAGATATCTACCTATATCAACCTCTCTCTCTATCCTTATTTATAGTATTACTCTCACTCTTTTCCCCTCTTTTTCTCTTTCTCATTCTACCTCGCTCTCTATCTCTCTCCATCTCACTCTTGACGTCTCTTCTACTCTTCTTGGCTCTCTCCCTCCCTCCCCTTCTTCCCCCCCCTTCTATATTTACCCCATCCCTTTATCTCTCCATCTCAATATCAATCTCTCTTATACTCTTGTTTTCTCCTTCCCTACCTCCCCTTATCTCTCTCCCCACCCCACTCTCTCTTTCGCATACTCCTCTCCCCCCCTCACTCTGTATCCCCCTCCATTTCTCTCTGACTATATTCCCCTCCCTCTCTCTTCTCTACTCTCCTCGTATTTCTCTATTTATATATATCTACCCTCGTTCCCTCTATATCTCCCTTTCCTCTCACACTTAGTATCACTCTATATTTTCCTCCTCCTCCCTCTCTCTATCTCCTCGTCCCTCCCACTATATCTCTTCCCTCTCTCTCATACATCTACCATTATCTCCCCCATGACTTTGTATCCCACCTCCTCTCTCTACCCCATTCTTCCCCCCTTTCTCTCTTACCTCTATCTACCCCCCTTTCATCCTTCTCCTCCCCTTTCTTTTTCACTCTCTCTCTCTACCCCCTCTCTTTGTCTCCCTCTCCCTCCCTCTCACACACTCAAACACTCCCTATCCATACCCCTCTCTTTGTTTCTCTCCCCCTCTCACACTCACACATTCTCTCTCTACCCCCTCCTTCTCTCTCTCTCAATATCACTCTCAACCTCTCCTTTTCTCTAACCCCCTTCTCTATTTACCTCTTTCATCTAACCCTCCCTCTCTCACCCACTATATCCCCTTCCCTTTCTCTGCCCCACTCTCCCCACTTTATCTCTTTCCACCACTCTTGGACTTCCTCTCCCACCCTCTCACACTCTCAAACAATCCATATCTACCCCCTTATCCCTTTCTCTCCCCCACTCTCCCCCATTTCTCTCTTTTCCCCCCGTCGGTCTTCCTCTCCCAACCTCTCACACTCTGAAACAATCCATCTCTTTACCTCTTGCATCTAACCCTCTCTCTCTTTCTCCTTGTATCCCCCTCCCTCTCTCTCCTCCACTTTCCCCACCTTGTTTTTTTTTCTTCTTTCTAATCCCCTTCCCTCTCTCCCCCCCCCTTCTTCTCTCTTTCTCTCTCTCTCTCTATGCCCCTTCCTTGTCTCCCTATACCTCACTCTCACACACTTTCTTTTCCTTCCCCTCTTGTTACTAGGATATTTCCCTCATGACATTGGTTCGTGTCACAACAGAGTGAGACTATATATAGAAGATTAAATATACCCTCACAATCAAACATGAAAAAAATAATAACTACTTTTTCATAGCGAGAGGTAGGGAAAGGAGACAAAAGAAGGTGCGCACCTTAAACACTTTCATATAATGTCTATCCCAGCTCATTCTTCTTGAAATTATCATGGTATTTGTTGGTACAAGCCTACAATAAGAGACCTATATTGTCCTGCAATGAGGTAGTTATAGGTCCTACTAGCATATATCGAAGGTACACTTCAAAAATATATGAACAAACATGAACATATAATATTGTGATGAAACAAGTGAACATAAGATTTGGAGGAAAATATATTCTTCTATTAATCAATGAAATAAGAGAGTTAGTTACAACTTGACGCTACTTTTGGCATTGTTTCAGAATAAATCACTTGGGTTCCTCCTGAAATCCTTTAAGCATCAACTCTATGAAACTCTTCCTCAGATAGTCCTCCATCTATAATAATTTGACAAATTCCTAATTTATTAATTCCAACCATTATCTGGAAAAGTGCAGAAGAAGGAAGGGAATTCTCTACAAGATCATTCCAATCAAAGGAAACCATCCTAGGAATTGTATGGATCATACTCGAAGAGAGTGGAGTGCTCCCTTGTTCATAAGGTGTTGAACTAGAAATTGTAAGAAAGTGGTCAAAAGTCACATCACTCCTTGAAAGAGGAGTGGGATCAACTAAATATTGCATTAGAGAGACCACTTCCTTAGACTTGTCACTCTCCAAGAAAAGAGTGGGATTGACCAAAGATTGCATTGATGCAATCACTTCCTAAACCACTGGTTGAATAGGATGTGATAAAACATGTTCAAGAGACGCATCAACCCCCAAAACAAGATTGGTGTTGGCTGAAGATTGCATTGGAACGACTGCTTCATCAACCAAATATTGAATAGATTGTTAGAAAACTAAAGATCAATCGGAACTAGAAGGGCCATTAGATAAGGACCATGCTTGTCGTACCATGGAAATACTAGGGAAAAAATGTGTATGGTGATATCCTTTGCAAATATTACAAGGGAACTTGCACTTATGTCCTATACATCTAGGCTTCTCAACTGTATCAATTTCCCCAACATGACTTGCAGTGACTGATGGGTTTCCCCCAACATGACTAACATAGGTAGGTTGTAAATATCCAACGTGACTAGCATAAGTTGGTGAAAATAATCCAACACAACTCATAGATGTCGGTGACTCGATGCTAGTATGAATAGCACTGACTTGAATTTTTCTCCCTACATGACTCGTATAGGCTAGTTGTGTGCCTCCATCATGACTATCAGAGGTTGGCGACGAGACTCCAACTTGACTCGCGAAGGTTTTTGACCTATATCTAACATGAATCATAAATTTCAGTAGATCATATCCAACATGACTTGTATAGGTTGGTGATTCTTTTCCAGTATGAATAACAGTTACTAGACTCCTTCCCCTAGTATGACTTGCAACATACGATTGTTGGTCTTCAACATGAATTGAATAGGTTGTTGACGTAATTCTAGTATGAATTGCAGTGACTAGACTTGTTCCTACATCATGACTTTCATAGTTTTGGTGTTGGTGTTCAACATGCCTTGCAGAGGTTGATTACCTATCTCTAACATGAATCGCAGAGGTTGGTGACTTGTTTCTAGTATGACTTGTAGTGACTAGACTTGTTCTTCCAACACGACTAGCAGAGGTTGGTCGCTTGCCCCTAGCATGACATCTAGAGGATGGTGACAGGTCTCCAATATGAATGGAAGAGGTTGGTGACTTTTTTTCTTACTCTTCCTCTTCCTATTCCTTTTAGAATTATGGTTACTATTAGAAGGAATTTCACTAGAAGAGGGAGGAGGAGGAGAAGTAACCTTTTCAGATGTAGAAGTTGAAGGATAAAAATATCAATGATGCCCTTGACATAAGGTTCTTATATGAGAAGAATAAATAGAAATTGAGAAATTTGGAGTGGTCCACAACCAAACCGATAGTCCTACATTCAACCCAAGAATGTTCAAAGTGGCCATCAAGGGGGAACCAACATTTCCAAAGAAAGGAAAAGCACAAGAATCCCTTTGGGAAGGGCTCCCTTGGTTGGTATCCTTAAGAAATTTGGCCATATATTTCTTATGCATAGGTTCATCCCTTGTAGTATTGTTCATTTCCATAAAAGTATCACTCATAGATTCTAATGAACCAATGGTATAAAATCCCACTCTTTCTAGGAGGCAGCTCAACACTTTCAAAAGAAAGATGAGGGGTCCTTCTCGACTAGTGAAGTGGTTGGTCAACCACCCTAAATCAATGATACAAAAGCGGTGACACTGAAACAAACTAAGGCCAACTACGCAAAGAAACAATTCAATAAAAATCCCTAAGAGAAACATCGTAAGAAAAATAAATTTTCCAAATATTCATCCCAGGTGGATGAGGTCCCGAGTCTAAAGTAACGAAAAAGTTGAAAGGGACCTTCCAGATGAAGGCATGGCTTGATTAATTCCCATGGAACAATGAACGAAGGATTGATAAGAAATTATCTCAACCTCCACTAACCATCCTTATCTGGTGCAAGCACCCACGCTTCGTGGGGCACCCTCCAGTAGTACTAAAAAGTGTGATATGAAATTTTCCCTAGGTACCATGAACATCCCCCTCAGTCACCTCTGATATCCCTAGGAAAATCCACTAAGGTAACCAACTCATATTCAACGTCACGGGGGTATAGTAGACACACAATTAGGATCGAATGTATGGGTAGGGTAAAAAATCCCGAATCTTCGAAAGATCCACTTGTTACAGAGGTAAAGACATGAGATAAAACACCAATGTATGATCTCTCCACTACGCTTAGTCAAGATTAAGAGGGGAAATCTCCTCAACTCTCCTTCATGTGACCTTGTGTTTAGCTCATGTGTTAGAGGAGGCTCCAAGATACTTATATGAAAATTGGATTTGAGACTCTCCCTAGCACAGAATTCTATGTTTGTTCATTGTCCTTGGAGAGTTATCTCTCTAATACTAATCCAAGGCCCTAACCCTAAACTTGTTTGTAAACCCTACAAACAAAGTCTACTACATTTTAAGCTTAACATTCATTTTAGTGGTTATTTTTACTCAGGGGGTGCAGCGGTGAAACTGATGTTGTTTGAGATTCTTACACAAATGAAAATTAAAAGAACACTGACAAATAAAACTTTACACTAATTCTTTAAATGAAAAAGAGTTTCACAAAGAAAATGCATGAACAATCCTTCAAACCATGAAATGAAAAATTCAAAAGAGGTAAACAAATGGATTTTCTTTCTTACTTTTCTTTTTAAATGATTTCTAGGTGAGAAGAAAAAAAAAACCTATTCCAATATCTTTTTATTTTTCAAATAACAATGCAAAACAATGCAGAGAAAGAAAAATACCTAACTAGTATAAAACTAGTTTTTTTTATTTTCTTTCTATCAAATCAAAACTAACAAAATATTATAAAAGAAACTACAGGATACATGATTCATGGCCTTCCTTGGCCATGAGGAAAATTTATTTTTTTAAATGCAAATCATTTCTCTTTAAAATGAAAGATAAAACGAAGTCAAGAACACTGGGAAGACAAGAGCAAGATCTTTTCTGATCTGAAGGTTTCCACAATATTAGACATGGTAATACAAACCAATCACAAACTCATGAAGCCCAGGATAACCTAGATAAACCCATAAATATTCCAAAAACTGAAGATTTATTTTTTATTTTTTTTAAATTGCGCACAAGTGTGCGACTGTGTGAACTAAGATTCATATATATCCATGGGTAATACATAGTGAAAGAGTGTATATGCACAAAATATATCATAGAAAATAATGAATAATTCTGTAAAATTGGAAAAATAAAAAGGACTTTAAATAGGGAGACTCCCAAAAACTTATGGAAACTTTTGAAGATAATACACTCTGTGCAGCAAGCATTGGAAAACAGGAAAAATCACAGAAATAAAAAAGGACACACAAGACACCCTACAATAGACCCAAACTAGGAGAATCCCTAGTATGGTTTCCACTTCTGTTACTAGGATATTTCCCTTGTGACCTTGGGTTGTGTCACGATAGAGTGACATTGGATATAGAATATTAAATCTAATATCATAATAAAACATGCAAACAAAGAATATCTATTTTTTCACAGAGAGAGGTAGGGAAAGGAGATAAGAGAAGGTGTGCACCTTAAACCTTTCATCTAATTTCGATCCCTTATCCTTCTTCTCGGAATGCTCATGGTCTCTCCCGGTACAATCCTGCAATAAGAGTATAATGTAGCTAGAGAGGTAGTGGGGGGGCCCAGAGTGATAATAGTGGAGGTCATTCAATGTAAGGTGGACTAGGTCCACTATATTATTAAATAAGGGCCACTATGGTAGTTAGATATAATAAATGGGTAATTATATATAATTAATGTAAGAGGGCTTCTTAGAAGGTTCTACTTCTAGAAGGTTCTACTTCTAGAAGATTCATTCTCTAGAATGTTCTTAGGAGATGATAGCATTATATAAAGGGGTTCAAGCAATGTAATGAGACATGAAGAGAAGTATTATGTTTGGAGCGGTAGATCAATAGGAGGATTCCCCCTTGAAGAGATAAATGAACATGAGAGGATCCCTTCCATAATAGGATCCATTGTATGGTGTTGCCCTACCTCAAGGGTTTGATATAATAAAGAAAGGGTTTGGTAATAATAAAGTGTGGTTTCTTCTATCTTTCTCTGTGGATCTATTGTGTATTTAGTATTTGTGGTGATTATATTTGTAGATCTATTCAGGTTCTTAACAAGTGGTATCAGAGCACTTTTCTTGGGAAGACATTATGGGCAAATATTTTTTATTTTTGCAGTTTTTTTTTTTTGAGTAGAAAAAAGAGGGCCGTGACATTCTCAAAGTTTTCGGTATAGTTTTATGAAAATTTTGTAGAAAAGTGTTGTATATATGAGTTCCTCTCATAAAAAAACCCAATTTGAAAAACAAATCGTCCGAAACGGAGTCTGGGAAGTCAAGATATTGAAGTTTTAAAATCTGCAAATTTTCAGGATTTTTTCCGCGGACGGCGACGAGATTTATTTTTTATTTTTTTTATTTTTTTTATTTTTTTTATTTTTTTATGTAGAATTTAGAGGCATAATTTGGCCAAATAAATTATAGATCTGATTTCCTTTCACAATTTCACCCAATTTAAAAAAAAGAAATCAACCAAAACGGAGTCCGGGAAGTGAAGTTATGAGCATTTTAACTTCAACAGTTTTTTAGGGTTTTTCCAGAAAAAGCCACGATTTTCTGTCGAAACTTATTGGGTCTATTTTTTGGGTTTTTTTCATGACGGCTGCAGGACTGAAGAGTTCATAGGGTGCTCAGATGGCCATTTCCTCTCAAAACTTGAAAGAAATTCTTTAATCATTCAAAGCCCAATTGTTTCACACATTGGATGACAAATTGGATGCATTTGTACATGGCCTCACAGACAGCCTCACAGATGGCCTCAATGATAGTTTTCGTAGTATTCAAGATTCATTGAATAACATGCAGGTGAGATTTTTTACGGAGGGCCTCAGGGATGAATATAATCAAGAAATATATGCTTGGTATGATTTTGAGGCTGATTGTGATGATTGGTATATGGATAGTTGTCATTTCTGGGATGACAACCACTTTCATATTTTATTTGATGACTCT
>SNQJ01S0014250.1:97802-116089 GCA_010110895.2 Picea sitchensis
TGGAGGTCATTCAATGTAAGGTGGACTAGGTCCACTATATTATTAAATAAGACCCACTATGGTAGTTAGATATAATAAATGGGTAATTAGATATAATTAATGTAAGAGGGCTTCTTATAAAGTTCTACTTCTAGAAGATTCATCCTCTAGAATGTTCTTAGGAGATGATAGCACTATATAAAGGGGTTCAAGCAATGTAATGAGACATGAAGAGAAGTGTTGTATTTGGAGCTGAAGCTCAATAGGAGGATGCCTCCTCGAAGAGGCAAGTGAATAGAAGAGGATCCCTTCCATAATAGGATCCATTGTAGGGTGTTGCCCTACCTCAAGGGTTTAAGTATGGTTTATTCTATCTTTCTCTGTGGATCTATTGTGTATTCAATATTTGTGGTGATTATATTTGTAGATCTATTCAGGTTCTTAACAAAGAGACCTAGATTGTGTTGCAACGTGGTAGTTATAGGTCCTACTAGCATATATTGAAGGTAAAATTCAAAGTATATGTGAACCAACATGAACATATTAGATTGCGATGAAACAAGTTAACATAATATTGGAAGGAAATTATACTCTTCTATTAATTAGCGAAACAAAAGAGTTATTTACAACCAGACGATGCTTTTGGCACCATTTCAAAACCAATCACCCGAGTTCCTCTTGAATTCCTTTAAGCATAAACTCAATGAAACTCTTCCTCCGATAGTATGATAAGGATAGGAGCAGACCTTATAACTACGTACAAGAGGAAGTAACTCTGGAAAATGAGTTTCCAGGCTGGGGGAAAACTTCTTAGAGGATGAAGGGGAAGGGAAGCTTGCTCAATTTTCTTAGCATAACCTTGCATCATAAGAATTTTCCTCATCATTTCCCATACATGTTATTTTATACTCTCTCAAAGGGTTTGGGGAGGTTGAAATCTGTTTTGTATAGTTTCAGGGACATTGGGAAACGAGCCCAACCGAAAAAACTTCTTGAAATTGTGGAATTATTTTATTTTTCGTGATTTTTTAGGGAATATGTGGGATGAAATATTGCAAGGAATGAATTTCCACATGTTGCATAAAGGAAACCCGCATATATAAAAAAAGGTCAAGTTTTTAAGATAAGTTGATGAGGAAAGATTGGGATTTTACTTAGCAATATAGGAAAGGGTAAGGCCAAGTCACAAATTCATAGGTATGGGAATTTGTGCTATAAAACCTCTCCCCCTTTTACACTCTCTTCCTTCCTCCCTCTCCACCCCCCTTTTAAATCGCAAGGAAAGAAATTTCCTTGACATAGACATGTCAATACCTAGACCTATGCCTAGACATAACAAGACCTAGACTTGGAAAGACCTAAACCATGATCTAGACCTAGACGATGACCATGGTGTAGACCATGAAATTTGCATAGAGATAAACCTAGACCATGACATAGAGCTAGAGATAGAATTAGACCATGACCTAGAGCTATACCATGACCATGACCTAGACCATGACCTAGATCTTAACCTAGACCATGATCTAGACACCCCTAACTCCATCTAAGCCTAGGAATAACCTATAAGTGACCCTTAACCCCCTCCACACTTGATCCCTGAGTGCACTATTGATATACCTATTGTTAAAGGACCCACAACCCTTTCACCCACATAACCCACATCTTGGTGCTCTAACCATTGATTTATTCTTCAAAACACTTTCAATCCTAAGCCCTTAGGTCCTAGTTGTCCCCAAACCCATATACATATTTATTCATAAATATGCTTGATCTATAATAAATTCTATAAATGATGCATTAAGAGCACACACATGCTCTTGTGAATTGAAATCCTTGTGATTTTCTCTCATCCATTCCTGGAAGGAATGTGTGTGTGTTCCTATAATGTGCACACCCTTTAGTGCATAAATGTTTTAGGAATGAAAACGCATTCCTTGTAGGAATTTTTTTGTGCCAAGAACACTCCTATACTTCATCTATATCAAGCTCAACATGTGCATGCCTGACATATGCACACAAAAATAGCACACATATATAGGTTTTTGTTATTTTAGTCTTTTTGTTTACTTCATAGACATTTGTTTTCTATTGCAAGACAATTGTGGGAAGTATTGGAAGACAAATTTGTCCAAGTGGAATTGGAATTCTTGGTTTTGTCTTCTTGTGTCTTCTTGGAATTGGAAGACACATTTTTCCAATTGGAATTGTTAGTTGTGTCTTATTGTGCAATACAAAGACAAATTTGTGCAATTGCAATTGTTAGTTGTGTAATACCAAGACAAATTTATCCAATTGGAAATAAAATTGTTAGTTGTGTCTTCTTGTGTAATACCAAGACAAATTTGTCCAATTGGAATTGGAATTATTAGTTGTTTCTTTTGTTGTAATACGATGAAAAAATTGTCCACTTGGAATTGGAATTGTTAGTTGTTCCTTCTTGTGTAATACCAAGATAAATCTATGGTGGGGTTCTTGGAATCCAATTTTTCTCTTTAAACATGGGAAATCGATGGATTCGAGAAAGAAAGTACTCGAGGAAAGTGAAACCCATCGAAAAGGTAGAATAAAAAAGAAAAAATGCAAAGTTATGTATGTCAAAGAGTATGATTTCAGAAGAGGGAAATATGTTGTTGTTTCTCCTCCATCACCACAAGAAAAGTGCAAGAGTTCAATAGAGACCAATCCGTGTAGTAAATTTTTTTTGGATGAACAAATTATGGAATTTTTATTAGATATGATTATACAATGGATGGAATTAGAGAGTCAACAGGTGGAAAACATTGTGGTGAAGAAGTTCTTGTGGTGCAACCTCTTGTTGGATAGTCAGATGTTCAAAAAACTAGTCAATCCAATGTACACTCTCCTCCTAGATTTGATCCACTTACGATTAAAGGGGAAAGAACTACAACATTGTTAACTCCATAGTAGGGAGGTCAAGAGTGCCAGAATAGGGGTTAATCGCCCTTACCTAGATTGAGCAGTGAGCGATGAATAAATACTAAATGAATTGATATGGATGAAAGTGGTTGAGAATCACTTAAAGGTAATTTTATATCTCATCGTACTATTCATTATCATTATTATAAAATAATTAAATAATATTTTGAACGAAAATATGATGCCACTAAATGTCAATTATTTTTGGCTTTGTTAAAATCTAGAAGTTTGACTATTGTTAGTAGAAGTTTAGGCATTAAAACAATCAAAAGTTTAGAAACAAGTCATCATATTGTTAGAAACCTTGTAGATTATTTTCAAAGAATTTCTAAGAAATATTGTTCTAAAGACCACAATGAAGACCGATGTGTCTTGTCACAATCAATTGTTAGCAAGATCACAAGAAAACATTATCTGTTGCAACAAATCTGTCATCTCATGAAATGAAATATCAAAACCCTTTGAAATTATTCTCATAGACGAGATAGCCTCGACACAGGTGGCCCAAAAAAATTGTGGGCCTTCACTAGTAGGCTACCTCATTCTGAAATGAAGTTAATTGGAGCAATTAATGGACTAGTGCATGATTTCTGGAATGAGAAAACTAGGCCTTATTCCAACGAAAAAGATGTACTAGAATTGAGAAGGGGATATAGGTCCATGAAAAACATATTAAATAATTTCTTGACATTACACAGACAAAATTGTATGAGAGATTTAGGATAGTAAATAGTGCAATTAACTTGGGCCAAAGGTCTTTCCATAAATGCAATATTTGTATGTTCGAATAAACACAATTTGCAACACATGTTGTTGTATATATCACATTGAGTATAGCTATTATTCTGACACCCCCCACCGATATATATATATATATATATATATATATATATATATATATATACCATTTGTGGGAATGCTCAGTTATATTACCATCATCGTCATCTAGATAATTTAGTCACGACATCTTGTGTACAAGGCCAGAGGGTTGTACATTTTAACAAAAATCTTTCTTAGATGGGACATGCCCTAGGTGTGGTGGAATGACATTACTAAGAAAGTGCATCCATGCAAGAAATGAGTATGAATTGTGGAGGAAGGAGGTTGCCTTGAAAATATTTAAATATGTCACATATGATATTGATGGAGGCTAGGAAAGAAAAAATATACAATTGGTGACTTCCTAGGTACGAGTATGTTACTTCATGAAGGACTTCGTTGAAAAGGAAAAAAAATATGTTCATCATGTGCATGTGGCTCGATGGTAGGACGAGCATTTTAGAAAATGCAAAACTACATTTCTTGTTGGTACTATGTTATTAGTGGTTGATTTTGCTGAGAACTACACCCTTAAACTGCAAAATGAGATTCAAATCCAATATTATCACTCAGATAAATTCGATATAATGGTCCATATCACATACATGCATGGGCCATATAGTAATGAATAAAACATAGTTATATTGAAGGAGTATCACTTCTACATAAGCGGTGATTGGTGCCATGAATTAGGCTATGTACAACATTGCTTTCGGTTATTTCACAATCACCTTAAGGAGAAGAACATGCATATGGATCAACATTGGATTTGGTCATATGGTTGCACAAGCCAATTCAAAAATGCTCGTGTATTTCAATGGTTGTGTGTGTTGCACAAAACACTCAAGGTACCACACACTTAGAACTATTTTGAGTCCAAGTGAGGTAAGGGGAGCATGATGGAGAAGGTGCATGCATAAAAAGAGTGTTATAGATGAAATAAATCAATTTCAAAAATACTTCCCTCAATCAAGATGTGAAATCCATTGTTGAATGGTGTTCTTCAGTAATGGGAGAAGGAACATGTACCTGTGAAGACCAATCACATAGGAAAGGACATGTAAATAGATATTTTTGGAAGGTGGTCATTGTATATTGATCATAGTGGTATGAATGCAAAACAATCCAAGGAACTCATGGATTACATTCAGTTAGAACATCAGACAATGGAATAGTTGAAATATGGATGAGAAAATTCTCTTGCTTCTATGGTCCATGTAGTAGTAATGAATGAGATGATTATGAATCAAAAATATGGGTTGATAGATGCGATCATGTATCACTCCCCATTTGTCAACGTATAGTTATGGAATTCTCTCAGTTAGAGGAGGACCAATCAAGTATTTCAACAGATTATGATCATGTCTCATATCTCATATTACCAGGTTCATTGAAACCTTCTATTGAATTTTGAATAAATAGAATTGATGTTTTATTATTTGTTCATTTAATGGACTCATGTGTTGGAAATCCATTTTTTGTAGGGCTTATATATGCAGTGGTTACCCAAAGAGGTAATGAATGGGGCACTGATTATTGGTTAACATGTTTCTTAGAGGGAAAGTAGACCCTCATGCGATCAGTAACAGACTCTGAAGAGATTGAATTTCTGATTGGGTCGATGGCTATTAAAGGATAATATCTAATGGAGGATGGAAGAACATGGAAGAAATTTGGTTATGTATTTCAATATTATAGATGAGGTGAAGCTGTATACCACTTTACAAACGTGGTTGTTTGTACAAACCTCCATCTACAAAAAATTCCAAGTAAGAACTCATCACAGGTATGCTACTTCTTACCTTACTCTGAGCACGATAAGTTAATGGACACCATAAATATTAAAAGTGATCTCGATGGTATACTTGAATGACCATAGGCATGTAAAAGGAATAGTCCAACAAATATTTCATATTTATGAATGATTGCAATTTTGGCTTCATTTTATGGTTGTTATGATATTCTTGTATTTCCATGCCTTGTCTTTCTTAGCCATGCCATGTATTGTGATGCCTTTCCTTTCCTTTCCAAGCGATGCCTTTCCTTTCCATTTCACTCCTTGACTTTCCATGTCATGCCATGCCATTCCATGTCATGCCTTTCATTGTCATGCCTTTCCTTAACTTTCTTTTCCAATTCATGCCTTTCATTTCCATGCCATGACATGCCTTGCCATGGCTTTCCTTACCATTCCATGTCATTCCATGCCTCACATTTCCTTCACTTTCCATTCCATGCCTTTCCATGCCATGGATTTTCTTGCCATTACATGCCATGCCATGCCTTTCATTTTCTTATCATGCCTTGCATTGACTTCCCTTTCCATGCCATGCTTTTCCTTGCCTTTCCAAGATATTTCATTCCTTTCCATGTCTTTTCATGTCATTTCATGTCATTCCATGCCATGGCATGCCTTGCCTTTCCTTTTCAAGCCATACCTTTCTTGTCCATGTCATTCCTTTTATTTCCATGCCATTCTATGCCATGTCATTCCTTGCCTTGCCATGCCTTTACATACCTTTACTTTCCTTGCCAAGACAATCCTTTCCTTGCCATTCCATGTCATGCCATGCCTTTCCATGTTATGCCTTCCCATGCCTTGCCTTTCCATGCCTTGCCTTTCCATCCCATGCCATGCCATCCCATGTCATGCCATGCCTTTCCTTGTCTTTCCATGCCTTTTGATGCCCCTCCTTTCCAATTAATGTCTTCCCTTTCCATTCCATGCCATTCCATTCCTTTCAATTCCATGTCTTTCCATGCCATGCCTTTTCATGCCTCACCTTTCCTTTCCATGCCATTCCTTACTATTATGAAACTATGGCCTACTACATTTCAAATTATTTTAACCTTTTCAATTATATTATGGACATGTTTTCTACAAAAAAATTATTCCCACACATTGTTGTACAAGTGTTTTGTAGATGGCCCTACCCTATAAACCCTTGTATTCAATGGACTCTTGTTTTCCATGTCGATATTTGGATGATTGTAGTAACAGTTCTTATATCCCAGTGAACACTTTGTTTTGATCATTTATTTTTTTGTTAAAAATACAAGTAAAAAAAATCAAGGCTTTATGATATTCGCCTATTGATAAAGAAATGAGTGATGAAAACAAAGGTTTTAAGCTAAGTTGGTATCTCTAGCTTCAAATGGTCATAGATTTGATCAATATGGTATAAATATGCAATTATTTAAAAATCCTAAATCAAATATCTCTTACCAATTATTTCAAAATCACAAATCAAATAGCTCTCACATTGCCATGCCATGACATGCCTTTCCTTGTCATGCCATGTCATCCCTTTCCATACCTTTCCATTCGATGTCATGCCATGCCTTGCCATGTCTAGCCTTACAAGGTGTTAAATTATCCAACATATGTAATACGCACTGATAATAACCCTAGTTCCAGAGATCCTCCGTAAAATTATTTTTTGGGAAACTGAATGACAGCTGAGAGATCCCAATAGATGAAACCTAGTGCCCTGGATCCAATGAAATTGATGGTTCATCTATTTGAGTCTCATTTTTCATTTTATCACAAATTGTAAATTGCCTCCTCAATCCGTTCAAGGACATGTTGGTAATTTGGTTTGGCGTATAAAATCCAAACCAAGAAGCATAATGGAGTTCCATAACCTCCCAAATGTATTGTTTTCCAATGCCCATGCAACCATGCTACCCACAATCACCCAACACAGTGTTCCTGAAAATTGACCTCTTGTTAAAAATTGTACTATGTATCATTGAGCAAAAAATAGTGTCATATATCTTCCAACAAATAGTCTTTTGGGAAACAAAATTATAGTAGACGGGCCCCGCTATATTAAACCTGGTTCCCCAAATCCAATGCAATTGACAGTTCGTCCATCTGATTCCCAGTTTGAGTTTTATCGTGAGTTTCAACTTGCCTCATCAAGTCATTCAGGGACATGTTTCCATTTTCGTCCAGGGGCATAAAATACCAACCGAGCAACATAATGAATTTCCATAAGCTCCTACATGTCTATTTGTCCAAGGTCCACTTAACCACGCTACCCAAAATTTCCCAACATAGAGTTCTTGAAAATCGACCTCTTGTTCAGAAATTGCACTATGCCTCATTGAGTAAAACACTAGTTCCAAAGATCCTCCATCAATTTTTTTTTTGAGAAATGGAATGATAGTAGAGGGGCCCTACTAGTTGAAAATTGGTTCCCTATATCCAATGCGATCGATGATTCATCCATCCAAGTCCCAGTTTGAGTTTTATCGCGAGTTACAACTCACCTCCTCAATACATTCAAGGACATGTTGGCAATTTGGTCCCGGGGCATAAAATCTAAACAGATCAACATAACGGAGTTTCATAAGCTCCCATATGTCTATTTGGCCAATTCCCATGTGACCACACTTCCCACAATTTCCCAACATAGTGTTCTTGAAAATTGACCTCTTGTTTAGAAGTCACACTATGCCTCATTGAGAAAAACCCTAGTTTTAGAGATCCTCCATCAAATGATTTTTCGAGAAATGGAATAATAGTGGAGGGGCCCCACTAGATGAAACCCAGTGCCCCAGATCCAATGAAACAGATGATTCATCCATCCAATTATTGATTTTATTTTTATCGTCAGTTACTATGCACCTCCTCAATCCATTCAGGGACATGTTGGAAATAGAGCTATACCTAAACCATGAACTACACCTAGACCTAGACCTAGACCTAGACCTACACCATTACCATGACCTAGAACATCACCTAGACCATGGAAAGAAAAGGCATGACAAGGAAATGTCCTGGTATAGGTCTAGGTTTAGGTATGGCAATGAAAGGAAAGGAAAAGAAAGGGAAGCCAAGGAAACACATGAAAAGGATAAGAAAATATAGACATGGAAAGGTAAGGAAAGGTCTAGGTCTAGGTATACATTATATATCTTGTTATAAAAGTTATTGAGTTGAAATATTATTTTTTATTTCTTTGATTTTAAATAAGGCCTTAAAGTTATGTTGTTTTCCATGCAATCCAAAAGAAATTATGGATCAATAGTTCTTGGATGTATGGGATAACTCGGGTTATACCTTAGTTCTCCAACAAAACCCTAGAAACCATCATCCCCTTTGGTAAACTAGAAGGAAACACTACACAAGAGTGCAGAACATAGTCTCACCTGAGATGGATTATGGGTGACTGCAGGACCCAAATGTATGCATTCTTGGAAGGGATATTTCTCATAGGGATGTCAAGCATTTGTTCTACTTTACTTTAGATATATCATTCTACTTCTATCATCATTAATTGATTCTATAAAAAATATCATACTTATTATATTGTGCATTATAAATAAACTTCAACAAATTATTTCACGCATGTAAAATCAACACATACGAGATAACACACATAGAGACACCATTTTTACCGTGATTCACCCCCCTGGGCTACATCCACAAAATCTTATGTTTCTTATTATTCTTCATCAAAATAGGGCATTGTGCACATTTCATAAAAATACTGTCATACTTCGCGATGTTGACCAGTGTCGCACCAAGCTCCATAGCTTGCAACCTGACCCTCAATTACAATCCATACATATCAAAACTGACTCCATATGATCTCCACATCTCTAAAAAAAACTAGTACTACGACTGAAAACTCAACAAGTTTTCCAAAAGACTCAAGATTATAATACTCGATTGACTCTAAGTGATAAGTGATTCCTCCTATCTACCTTATGCCCCATATTTATATTACAACAAGTGGGTAAATACCCTTACATCATACCCCAAAACCATAACCCTAATGGATTAGATTTGTCAACATAATAATTTCCTTCACGCGCTAATCCAACATTATGTCACGCTTATTTTCCTTTGTTCCCACCGCATGCTACTTCCTTGGTCCATTCTACCTTGTTTTTTTCACTGTATCTTGAACCTTACCCAAAATATCCTACTCCAACAGGCCCCAAAAACATACTTGTGGATTGTCCCGAGCCACTCAGGTCGTGTGTGCCTCCTACACCAATTTATCCAATGCTTGGAACTTCTTTGTTAGTTTATCTACTTGTGTATTCGCTTTCACACTCCTTTCTATCAAGTTCTCGATGACCTGCATTATTATGTGAT
Organism: Picea sitchensis; assembly: GCA_010110895.2. Classification (NCBI taxonomy): domain Eukaryota; kingdom Viridiplantae; phylum Streptophyta; class Pinopsida; order Pinales; family Pinaceae; genus Picea; species Picea sitchensis. Next base: position 107,653 of record SNQJ01S0014250.1, read on the forward strand.
CCTTCAACACTTCTATATTTTCTGAGTGTTTCCAACTCTTCTATGATTTTCTCTGTTTCCTCCTTAGTGGCTCCAACTGAGCATGTCTTCTGTGTCTTTCTCCTTGAATTGTCTTCAACTTTTCTTGCAGATTTTTCATTTCCTGTGCGGCCTTCATTCTCTCTGATATAGGCATTTCCTTATGCCTTTATTTCAAATCTTGAACTGCAACATTCACTTTCTCTTCCCTTTGATCCAATTGTTTATTCCCTTAGTCTTTTTCTAGCCTCATCAATATATGCACGATCCTTTCATAGAGTTCTTCTACTTCTTTCACCTCCAACACAATCGTATCTATGTGTTCTGTTGCATGTTGCTCCCTCCATGATCTGACCTCTAGAGGGGTAGTTGATGTGAGCTTATCAGCCAATTCTATTATCTCCTGCAAATAACCAACCATCGTCTGCAGTATCCTTTGTATCTTTTCTTTGCGTTGAACTACCCTGCTAGTGCGTTGTCTTGAATATGGTTTGAAAGACTTTTTCATGTCTTTGTTCTAGTTTCTTTATCCATTTTTTTTCTTCATCTTGCTCGATCTGCGCTTCTTTGATAGCTATATCTAGTACCTCCCTCTCTTCCTTAGCTGTCTCTAATTCGATTGCATATATTCCAACTCTTTATTATACTTCATTAGAGACAATGATATGCAACTTGTATAATGCCTGTGTTCATATCTTGGATGACACCAAGTCCAAATGTTATACATCCTGCAAAGGTTTCTGCACGATGCCCTCGTTTACTTGTAGAATTCTTTGTATTATCTGGAACGTTGCACTCCCCATTATTTTTGTTTGAGATGTCTCCTTCTCTTCATGTATTGACTTATGTTGTGTTGTACTTCTCTATTGTGTGACGTTGATCTAGGCTCTCCAGGACTTCTTTAACTTCCATCAACTTATTCATCCATTCTTCTCTTTGGGATTTTGTGACATAGAGTGCTTATTCTCCTCGGTCTTGAACCTAATCTACCACCAATTTTGCATCATCTTCAATGATTGTGAGCTCAATGGAATTTTTCCCTCCCTTCATATTTTTTCTCTATTCTCCTATCTGCATTATTGATTTCCTCTTTGGTGGTGTGTTTGTCTATGATGGAATATTTGTTTCTTGGGTATCATTTCCACTATTTTGATTTGCTTCATTTTTTCCTATGTGCACTCAATCCCTAACACTGAGGCCCTTGGTATTTTTTCCTTCTTTCTTGGTCTCTTTGTTGTTGTACCAATGACTGTTGTTTTGGTGTGCTTTGCTTCTTTTCTAGTATTTGTTGTTGGGCTACTAGATTTATGTGATGTGCCAACATATGTATCTTCTTTTCCCATTACTCCTTTCTTGATAGTTATGGGTACCTTCCATTGATCTAGTCATTCTTATATTACCCATTGGACTTCTTCTTTCGTGATGCAATGCTGCATCTTTAACCATGTTTTCATAGGGTCTCTTTGGGCTTGTATCCATATATTATGCTTGGATGCCTTGAAGTTCGCTATGTCTTCATTTTGCTTCACCACTTCAGGTGAAATCCTTCATGTATTTGCAATTTTCTCTAGCATCTCCTGAATATACATGAAAAATATGTTGCCATTGGATTTCCTCTTCCTAGGATCTGTGTTGTATCATATGGTTTCATATCTTTCTATGGGGCACTTTCCTCTTCTGTCACAGAATGTTGAATATTTCGGGTTTTCCCATGCCTATAATTCTATCAAAGCATCCGGCACATCTTTGCATCCTTTTAAGAATAGGTTGATAAAATACAACACCCAACTAAGAACTATTCCCTTTATGCACTGCACAACTCCGACGACCACCCCTCCAGGTGCCTCTTCCTTGTGAAATTTTTTACGTAACTTAAATTCCATCAACTTCGTCACAAATTCGGTTGTTGGTTCATTGCTATTATTGATGAGAATACCTCTTCTTCCCCTATCTATGCCAAATTGGACCTTCACCTCTTATGAAATGGCCTTCTCCTTTGTATTATCATCTAAATACTACTTAGGTTCCACCCCATTTGTCGACATTCATGTAATATTAGAAATTAAATCTACATCAATCGACACAGGGTTTTCCATCCATAAAAAACCTCCATGAAATATGACCAAAAGTTTCTTTATGCATGCATTAACATCCTTCCCCCTACCGAAGTGATGGATTTCCAATAAATTCATAATGACAGATTTGCAAATTCCATATATCCATTGTTTGGGTTCTAGTATCTGAATTCCTGTTGAAGTTAACCCTCTTCTCTATGTGTAAACATGATCAGAATCTAGACCAAGGGTCAAATTTTACTCCAAAATTCAAAGTGTCTAGAATCACCTCAAAATGAACAAGTACATATCCCTTGTTGTTATGAACCCAACGCACTTTGAATGGAGTCAAACGAACATCGGATGAGTGAGATATCATGATCTGTTCGATTTGCCAAACAGGCAAAAAAAAACGCTAACTGGACAGTCTGTATAGCTGACGTGGTAGAGTTCGTACAACTGACATGGCATGTCCATACATTGAGGTGGAAGTTGATGACATGGCAATCATTTATTGGAAGATGTGGAAAAATCTTGTTTAGACACGTGGCATCATTGTAGCAAATGGTTTGGTGCCACGTGGCACCTTTGTATATGGTGTAGTTCAAAATATTGTGGAGTCCGTGGGGATCGAACCCTGGACCTCCCCCACCATGACAAAGTTTTGGAAAAGGCCACTCAACCAGTGTGCCACGCATTGTTACTTATTATGTATACCATTTTATATATATTTAAGTTTGATATAATTAAAAGTCGGACGGAGGTTGGGCTGGGGCTTAGCCCTAGCCCCCAGTTTGAATGCGCCTACCATATGACCATACCTCACGTATTTTGCACGGGATTCGCGTGGTAATTTTGAACACATATACCCATGCGCTTGGACACTTTTCCATTACACATACGAATTTAAACTTGGCCCTTTTTTGTGTGTGGGGACGTGGTCACATGGCCCATGCACCCAACACCTTTGCGGTTAGGGGGCTTAGTTCCCTAACCATTCGACAGTTTTTCACATTTTGTGGATTTGTGTGTGGTTCTAGGTTTTAGCAAGAAAATGAGCGCAGAGGCTAGGTTGGACGCACAGAGGTGCATTTTGGCGAACCAGAGACAACAAGCTTGAAGGAGGAAAATGGTAGGAGGTCTAACTTCTTCATTATTTGGCCAAATGAGGTGCCGAAAAATCCCAGCTAGGGGTTTTTGGACATTATGAATCCATTGGAACTATTTTCAAAGGCATTTGAAGACTTATTTTTCAGGGTTTACACCATTGAAGTTTTAGGGAGCTCCAGGGAGCTTGAAGCCCTCATTGATGGAGGCCATGCTCAGATGAGCCCAAGTCTGTTTTTTGTGACTGAATAGTCATTTTTGGCTAATTTTTATGCTATGAACACATTAGGATAGGTTTCAGAGGCATTTGAGGAATTTTATAGGTGTTTTTTCCATAAGGAAGCTCAGGGAAGATCAAGGCCACATGTAGAAGAGGTCATGCCCGGATGAGCCATGATCTGTTTTCAGAGTTGTATTAGTCATTTTTGGGGTTTTTATGTATTATGAACCCAATGGTACATCAGTAAATCCATTGGAGTTGAGCAACATCTTGTAAAAGAATATTTGACAAACTAATCCCAGAGAGCCTAGTCCATTGATGGAGGCTCAAGGAGATGTAGCCTAGTTGGGGGTGAACTCCTTTATCATCTTGCTATTGTTGTGAGTTTTCTGGTTATAGTTGCTGCAAGATACATTTGTTGTGTATTTATTTAAAACACATATTTAATCTTACAAAGACCTCACACATATACACATAAAAGAAGCATGAAATTGACACATAAAACTTCTTGCATAACTAAGACATTGAGCAAGGTCCTGAAAAGTTTATTTTAATGAAATAGAGGGTGCTTGCATAGCATAACAAGTCAGCCCCCTATTTTCAGATCAAAACATCTTGTACAATTTATGAGAATCTAGTTACCTCCGTCACGTCATGATCTGTGTATCTCATCTTGGGAACAAACTCTATCATGTCTTTGACAATAGTTACTAATTATGGAATGCAGGGAACTAAAAAGTCAACCTATTGTTGTGTGTGCACTGTTGTTACTACTTCCTTTCCTTTCCTCTTTGATGGACCAACTATCTCTATTTATTCTTTTGTGTCCTGATCTTTATCGCTTCCATCCTTAACCTATGAGGATTCTTCTAATCTAATTTTTTTGTTGCTTCTGGTTTATCTAATTCTATAATATTACTATCTTCTTCCTACTCACCCTGTGCGTGCACCACATATGGGTTTGTTGTATTAGGGTTCATTGTTGTACTAGGGTCTCACCATTCCTCTGCTTGTCTTACTTTTGTTGTTGCTTCTTCTTGTTTTTTCTCCTCGACTTGTGTTAGACTGATTGATTCTCTCTCTATTGTCAGAATGTCATCCACATCGACTACCCCGATTGTCTCTTCCATTGATTTTTTAGTACTTTTGGTCCTTCACATGAAGTGGTTTGGTGCTCTGAACTTTTGTGGTGCCATCTTACAGGATGATTTTTGTTAATCCTAGTTGATTCGTCACTCTGCATTTTTTCATAGTCACACCTTTCTCTCATCTTTTCTCTGTTTTGCTCGAAATATCTAAGTGTTTTTCCGTCTCCGTTCTTTTCCCTTTTTATAAAAATATGTCATAAATTCTCTGACACATCCTCATTTTTCCATTTACCATTTTTCTCTTTTTCGATCATTTTTTGTCCCGACACATGGTGTTTACTTTTCTGTTGCACATTGTCTTGAATTATGTCCCACTACTTTACTGTATGTTGTGCATTGTCTTTTCTATTGCATAGTATCTTTGAGTTATTTCATACTTATTTGTGGCTTCCATTGTGCGTTGTATCCTTCAACTATCTGTCTATCATTTATTGGTCTAACTATTTCTTTTTGGATTTTTCTCATTTTTTCTACTTTTTTTCTTCCTTTTTCTTCTTTTAACTCCTATTGTATATAATATGTACAAGTCTACTTTATGTGCTGCAGTTACTAAGCGTTAGTAGGTTGACTGTCCCTATATAGCTTCATTCGACTACCATTCATCAAACCTTTAATTTACTTGACTGCTAAATCCTGTAGCTGTACATCACCTCCATCTATGAAAAACTTTATCTCATATGGTCCTAGCCAATACATTATGAGCTTCTGTGGGTGCTACAAGTATTTACTGCCATAGAGGAGAACCATATATCCCACTTTTATGTTCTTCTTCTCGATGTGTATGTCATGCTAGGATTTATCCTTTTCCTTTTGTACTTCTTTATGGAAACCAACTATAATCCTTTATTCTTCTAATTCCATGAGTTGAGAGAATATTTTCTTTACTATGCAATGCGAAGACTAGGTATAAAATACTCCAATGGAACCACTGCCTCCTGTCCACACACAAATATGAAAGGTGTATTCCCTTTAATATTCTTACATATAGTCCTATAAGCCAATAACACTACTGGAACTTTCAAATCCTAGTCATCCATGTTTACATTACAAATAGTTCTTAAGGAATTCTCCAAAATATTGTTAAATGCTTCCACTATTCCATTAGCCTGAGGGTGATAAGGAGTGCTCTTATGATGATATATATCAACCTCTTCATGCATTTCCTAGGTTGTACTATTGATGAAGTGAGTCCCCTGATTAGTCATCAAAACTCTTGGGAATCCAAATCTTGTCACTAATTGTTCAAAAAGAATCATGTTGCAGTCTCTGTGTTGCAATCTTTAACCATTGTTGCCTCATCCCATATGGTTAAATATTTTGTCGTTGTAATGATATATATTTCCCCTGATCTTCTTGTTGGTGGATTAATTGGTCCTACAATATCTACTACCTACTTATCAAACACTTTCAAAGTTACCTAAGGTCTCAATGGAATCTCATCCCTCCTGGATGGCTTTCCAACCCTTTGATAAACATCACAATTATGATAGTATTCCTTTGCAACCTTGTGAATGGTTGGCCACCATAATTATGTGCACAATACCTTCTGCACAATATGTTTCCCTGCATATTGTCCTCCAGTTATTCATTCATGTGCTTCTTCCAAAATGATGTGTCTTTCATTCTCCATCACACATCTCCTCAAAATGTTATCTTCTCCAAGATTGTATAAATGACCTGCAATGAATTGATAATATGTGAATATTACTACCAAGTTATTATCCTATGCAGTATTAAATTCTCTTGGGGAAAATCTTGTACTAAAAAACTCAATAATGTTAACAAAATATTCATTAGCAAGTCTCACTGAAAAGAGTTGAGCATATGGGAAGTTGTCTTCCAAACTTCTTGGTTCCTCTCCATTGGTTATTCTTGACAGATTATATGGCCCTGCATTCAATCTTCTAGGTTTCACAACAACTTCAAAATCAAACACATGAAACAACAGTAACCATCTGCATATTATTCCCCCCAACACTATATTATTGACCAAATATATAATAGAAGAATGATTTGCAAACATCTTAAAATGCTATCCTAACAAGTAACGTCTAAATTTCTATAATGCATAAACCATAGCCAAGCCTTCCCTTTCGGTTGTTTTGTAATTATGTTCTAAAATAGATAGCTTCCTACTTGAATATGCTATGGCGTGATTTGTATCACCTTCTCATGGTTGTTTCAATATTTCTCCAAGGGCTATTGAAGATGCATCCACCTACACATGAAATTATTTTGACAAATCTGGGAACACCAAAATTGGGGCAGTCACCATCTTCTCCTTCAAGATATCTAAACTATGTTGGAACTCATCATTCCACGGATATTTAGTATACTTCTTCAACAATTTCTCCATCGGTGCAGTAATCTGTGAATATCCCCTTATAAACTTCCTATAATACCCTGTATGACCAAGTTTACTCTTCAAATCATGCATTAACTTCGGTGGTAGTAAGTTAACTATGAACAATTTTGGCAGAATCAACTAGCAATACTTGTTTACACACCACATGCCCTAAAGAAATACCAAATGGTGCGCTGAAAATACATTTCTTAATATTCAATGAGATTTGATGCTGTCTACACATGTTTAGCATCAATCTTAGTAATTCAACATGATCCTTCAATAAACTAAAGACTGTCCAATCATCCAAGTAAACTTCCAAAAAAATATGTATGAAATCCCTAAAAGTTGCTACTACTACCCTTGAAAAAATTGTAGGTGCATTCTTCAACCCAAATGGAATCACTGTATACTAAAATGATCCCCATTATTTAGGAAATGTTGTCTTGTGTCTGTCTTCTGGTGCTATCCTGAAAACCCATCTGTAAATGAATAATATTCTTGACCTCCTACATTCTCAAACACTTCATCTATAAATGGGGTAGGGAAAGGATCATGCAAACAAGCATCGTTCAATTTCCTCAATTCTACACAAATATTGATTCCCCCTTTCTTCTTTTCTTGTACTACCATAGGTCTGATCCATTATGATTCTTCAATGGGTTCTATGACACCAACTTTTAACATCTTGTCAATTTCTGCCTTAACTTTCTCCTTGTATATTGGATTCAACATGTAAGGTCTTTGTCTTATTAGTCTAGCATATGGTTTCAAAGGGATTTTCATCTCTCCAACTTCTCCTGCTAGTCCCTTTATTTCTGAAAATGTCACTGGGAACAAGTCACTGTACTTGCGCAGTAACTATGTTATGCTCTCCACTCTTTGGTTCTCCAAATAATCACCAATACTTGTCATATTTGGGTTCTATGTTGTTCAAATATTTAATTCTTTATCTTCAAAGGTGCAACATAATATTTTGATTCTAATTGTGGTCCTTCTACTTCTCTTTCTCCTTCAACCTCTAGGATCTGGATATTGCATGGGTTTTCTTCTACTGGGTCTTCTTCTTCTTCTAGGGCATGATAACAATGTAACAAATGTTTGAAAGTCTATCTAGTCTGATTCTGATAAGTTGTCACTATTTCAAATTTAGGTTATTCAAATATCCTATCTCTAATCACCTTTAGTGTTGTATCTATTTATGGCTCAAAGGAAAATTTAATCACAAAATTATGTTGCATTTCCTTCCAATTTGCAGTTTCTCTGCATTGTTCCAAATTTGTGTACCAAATCCTTGGAATGCATTCTAATGTGTGAATAAAGTGACGTGGCCATTCCTATGGAGGTACCGATCTCCATTGAACCATGCACCTGTCCAAATGTTCTCTGGGTTTTCCAATCCCATCATACTTCTCCAAATATTTGTTCTCATGCTCTGATCCAAATCTAATGTGTAGTAACCTATTACATTGAAACCAATTATTGATCTTCTCCTTATGCATTCCCCACCAATGGGAAGGTGTTTCATTCAAGGAAATGTCTGGTG
>SNQJ01S0014251.1:9919-88845 GCA_010110895.2 Picea sitchensis
CAAAGAACTATAATAATGGCATAAACATTAACATAGTCTAGGACAATATGTTTTCTTGGAAGCCACTCTTAGTAGTGGTCAAGAAGATTGGTTTGCTTTGCCGGACGGTCTTTCTTTCGAAGTTCACAATTGTGAGCAACTTCGAAGAATGCTCTGTTTTGGAGGTTGGTGCAGGACAATGATTTCATTAGGAAATGGTCCAGAGAGTCATTCCCTAGGGCAGATTCATTCTCTCCAGGTTGCACTTTGTTTAGTGCCGGAGGAATGGCCCAGATAGGTGAATGGTCCAGGTTCAACAATCAGGGACAAACATTCCCTAGGGAAAACTCATTCTCTCCAGGTTGCACTTGGTTTAGTGCCTGAGGAATGGCCCAGATAGGTGAATGGTCCAGGCTCAGAAATCGGGACAAGTATTCTTCTATGTTGAGAAAAATAGTCTAGTAGTTCATCACTGATGTTTTACCTTCTGAGGGCAGATGCTCTTCCAGATCTCACAGACGTGAGTGGAAGAATGGCTCAAATGATTCAGTTTATATCATGACATTGTTTTTTTGTGCAGGTTGATATCAGATGATATGATTGCCATGGAGACTGTATGTCTCTGGACAGTAGATGTATGCTACTGTGGTTGATGTGTTCCACTGATTATGACTATATGTCACTGATCAAGTAGTTGTGTGCTACTTGGAGTGGTAGTGTACCAGTGGATTGTAGTTGTGTACTACTATGGATAGACACAGTTGTGCTCTATTGAATGACATTGTTTCGATTGCCTTGTAGACTATCAGTAGTGTTGAAAATGATTATCAGCTAGATGGATGATCAATGTACTGATGAACAAAAATTCTCCAGATGGAAAATGGTCCAAGACATCTATTCTTCTAGGACATATGCCCGGATTAGAAGAATGGTTTTTGTATCACTCCTTGGAATGAGTGACTTATTCAACATCATGTCTGATTACTCAGATGGAGTATGGTTTCGAGGGATGATGCAGTTGATGTTGTCAAATGACACTGATAGTGATGATGGTGCTCATGATCTAATCACGAGATAGTCTATACGACTATGATGATGCTACCGGTTAAATGATATGTTTGTGCTCAAGAGCATTGCCTTCAATACCTCCCTAGCTAGGAGAGAGTGTTGATATTACGGTAGTTGCGGGAGGTATTTACCTCCACGTGTAAACCTGACGAGAATAGAATATTTCGGGAAGCAAGAAGAAACCCTAAATAATTGGTTAAGAACCCTAGAAGACAAGTCGACTCAAGATGATGATTTGTATTAGGTTATTATCCTCCAAGAGAGAATTTGGCTAAAGGAAATATTATATACTAAGTAATTAGCACCCAAAATGAGAAGTCGGCCCAGGCAGTCTGGTAGAAACAATATAAATATAGGAGGTCAGTCTTCATTTTGGCTAGAATTCTCAGAACTACAGAAGTACACTTGTGCACACTGCAGAAGGCCAATTTGTGTGCAAGTCTTGGGAGCAGCTGCTGTTGATAGTTCTGCAATCTGCATTTTCGCTTTTCTGGGTTGGACTCTCTGATCAGTGTTGGTTATTCTTTCTTGGTGCGCTATCCCTAGAGAGAGGTGCGCTACCTTGTTTAGCTATTAAGCCTAGGGTTTGCTTCCAGAATAATTCTTTGTTGAGGTTAAGGTGCTCGGGGGTGGCTTTGGCCTATGGTTGGGTGACAATATTGCTATATTGTCTATGGTTAAACAAGCACATCTATTACTTTCTAACAATTCTGCCTCCACAATTCTTATAGGGTGTTCGTCCTTTCCTTGAGGAAAGTGGGATAAAATACTTAAGCTCAATGCCACTAATATTTTGGGGGTGGAAGGTTTCTCATTAAAGATTGCAGAATTTCGCGCTAGCCAAATTCCCCAATTGATCAACAACATAAGAGCTTTGATATTATGGTTTTGTGGGTTTAATAACTAGTCCCACCAAGCTTTCTCAATGTTTGGCCCTTGTCATCTGCAGGCCTGATTTAAAGCACAAGCACATTCCTCCCAAATCAAGAGAGCAAAGGGGCACATAATGAAAAGGTGTGTGATAGATTCTTCATTCAACCTGCATAAAACACACTAGCTTGACCCTTCTAGACAACGATTTCTTATATTGTCCCAGGTAGGAACCTTCTTTTTAATAATAGGAACCTTTTGATAGACTCTTCATTTGACCTGCATAAAACACACTAGCTCGACCCTTCTAAACAACCTTGTTCTTATATTGTGCCTTTAATGGAAATTTTTGTTTCCACAGTGCTTTCCACAACCAGAGAGGTTCTTGTTGAAGGTCAATATTTAGATGTGTATAAACAACTTTAAGGGATTACAATCCAATAGGGTTGTGTTATCAGACAAGCTCATCCTCCCTATCGATGAGTTGAATACGCCCCACCTGAAGAGTCTTGTTGTAACCATTCCAACTTCCTTCATGTTCTCTATCCAAACCTAGTCGATCAACACTTTTCCAAGCTTGATTTCAAAGGGTAGTTTTGTCCCTATCAACAATTTTATCAAGATGGAAAAGACCTCTATTATGCAAGATATTGATTAATTGTTGAGGGAGTACATGACCTCTTTCACTCCCTGGCCACGGGCCAGCTCCAATTCTGACCCTCTGTCCATTTCCCACTTTTGAAACTATAACTTCCCACACCACTTGAAAAGATTTTATCAGTGAATTCCATATAATGGTACACCGCGATCACATTTTTACCGACCTATGGATCCATTCTTCCACTGAGTTAGGGTTGATATATTTCTGTATAACTACATTTGTCCATAAATTGTTTGTTGTAAGTAGCCTCCAACCTACCTTTGCAGCAAGGGATTTGGAGAAAAGATGAATATTTTTCAGTCCCCAACCTCTTAGAGCTTTGGGGACTGCTAGGATGTTCCATTTCATCCATGGAAGGACAAAGTGTTCTGAAGATCCTTCCCGTAAGAATCTGAAGCAAGTATGCCTTAGCTTTTCCAGCGTGCCCTTCGAAATCCAGGCTAATGATATCCAATATATCAGAATTGCTTCTAGTATAGACTTTACTAAAACCAACCTGCATGCTCTAGATAAACAGTGGAAACTCCAATATTTTAATCTTTTTTCGAGTTTGATTACAATCCAATTCCAATCTTGCTTCTTGCAGTTGTCTGGGTTGAGATGGAATCCCAAATACTTTAGTCCCGTGTCAAGAGTTCGAGACTCAAAGGGGAAGAGGTCCTTGTGGGTATTGATTTCATCTTCCTCCATACGGTTGGACAACATAGTAGATTTTTGTCCATTTATTTGCATCCCAGTAGCTCTCCCAAAAAGTTCCAGAATTTGACTTAATTTTTCGGCATCTCCCCTTTTGCCGCAGCAAAAAAGCAACACATCATCCACAAAAAGTAGGTGTGTAATTATGAGATTTTGGGAAATATAAATACTTTGGAATTTTCCTCTTGCTTTTGCATCTCCAATAGCCTGTTTGAGACCCTCAACCACCAATAAGGACATGAGAGGAGAAAGTGGGCATCCCTGTCACAGTCTCCTTTCAGTTGAGAAGAAATTTGATGCAACGTCGTTGATGAGGATTGCAAAGGAGACAGTCGTCAGGGAACTCATAATCCAGTTTATGAAGGGTAGTTCAAATCCCAAGTGTGTAAGCAACATTCTGATATATAACCAACTTACTTTGTTGTATGCTTTTGAGAGGTTGATCTTTACCACTTCTCCTTTAGTCTTCCTTGTTTTCATGCTATGTAAGGTTTCTTGGGCCTCTCCAATGGCTTCGTGAATTTGCTGACCTTCCCCAAAAACAAATTGTTCTTGAGAGATTGATTTGGACAATAGGGGTTTTAGTCTTCTGCTTATAATCTTTGACACCACCTTATATACGTCGTTACAGAGGGAGATGGGTCTCAAATCCTCAAAAGTTTGCGGTGCATCCGTTTTTGGGATTAGAGCAATAAATGTGGCATTGAGTAGAGGATGCATAAAGCCATTTATACGAGATTCCTCTACCACCTTGAGAATGTCTTTCCCTATAAAATAAAAAAGACCCGTGAAGAAATCCATAGACCAACTGTCTGGACCTGGACTCTTATCTTTTTGGAAGCTATGTTTTACCTCTTTTAGTTCTTTTTATGTGACTTCTGCCATGAGTGCCCTGTTGTTTGCTTCCTCTACAAAACGTGGGAAAAAGAGAGCTAACATGACAATTGCATCAATGGAAACTTGGTCGCCAACTTTGAATAAGTTTTTGAAATGATTTTTGCCCAGATTAGTCAGATCTTCAAAGGAGGAATGTTCCCTTTCATTTTATTCCTTTAGGCTCCATATGGTGTTTTTCCATTTTCCTCCCTTCTGCATATGCTTGAAAGAATTTTGTATTTCCATCTCCATTCTTCAGCCAAAGTGCCCTACTTTTTAAACGCCATTTTGCCTCCTTTGCTTCTAAGAATTTATTTTTGGCCTTCTGTAGAGTAATCAAATCTTCTTTTGATTCTTGTGTTGTATGACCACCTTCTGATTCATAGTGTGTCTGAATCATTGCTTCGTTGTTTATAAGCTCCTGCTCATCTTCTTGTTTTTTCTTTTTGGCCCACTCCATAGTGGCATTTTTAAGTCTTTTATATTTTGGACAAAATGAACTGCAACCCTGCCCTCCTGACTGATTGGGATCTAACCTTCCTTGACCAAATTCAGGAAGTCCTCTTCCGGGAGCCACGCTGAGTTAAAATTGAATGGGCTCATTGGTTTCATTGGTCTCCTGGACGCCTCCATGAAGACTGGGTGATGATCAAAATCACCTCCTGTACCCACCCATTGTGTAAAATAAATGGAGACTCCACCAACAATTCAACTAAAAGAAAACAGTCAATCCTCTTGGCTATAAAGTCCTCTCCAATGCGCTTATTTCTCCAAGTTGGTCTTAGTGAGATAGGAGCGATATCTATAAGTTTTGCCTCAACTATTTTATGCCTAAAGTAGTCCGAGAGGGCGTCAGGATGATCTCTTTGTCCCCAGGATTCAACCGGTCCTAAGGAGAACTTGAGGTCACCTCCCAATATGAGGTCCTCAGATTTCAGAAATGTTTTGTTGAATAAATTATCCCAAAATAGTATACAGTCTAGGGAAGGCCCATAAGCATTTAAGATTGTGAGACAAGAACCCAATTCTTCCACAAATACTTCTATTTCGAGACCCAAATTAAATCCCCAGTCACTTATTAATTTTATATATCTTGAGTGCCATCCAATCGCAAGTTCTCCAGAGTGACCTCTAGAGTCCAAAACAATAAAGTTCCAACCATTGCAAATTTTTCCCAAAAGGGGGATCACTTGGATAGAATCCCCCAAGGTTTCATGAAGCAAAAAAATATCGGGTTGAGTTGACTCCACCAGCGTTTGGAGAGCGAATTTTTTCCATGGGCTTGCCACACCCCTACAATTGAAAGTAAGGATCTTCATACAAGAACCCCAACCAGGGGTTTCACTACTCTAAGGGCCCCAGTGATGGAGATTTGTCTTCATGCTGGCATATCCAAGGTGGCCCTCGATTGGGCCTTTGAGAGATTGGACCATCTGCACCGTCCTTTCCCTATAGGTGGAGTAGGATTCAATCCCAAGCCGTTCATCCTATGATTGATGTCTCCCAACGTTGGGATGTACCTATTTCTCAATTGATAAAACACCAAATTCTCTTTAGAGTCAGTGGAAGAGTCCGATGACAAATCTAAGGGGAAGTGGAAGTTTTGGTCTAATTGGGATACAAAGGAAAGGTTCGCTAGAGGAGGGACAAATTGGGATAGAGGTGAACGTTGGGAGGATGCCAGAAGAGAAGGGAGACTCTTCAGTGATTCCATCCAATTTTTACCCAAAACAGATAAAGACTAAAAGAAAAAATTGAAATATGGAGGGCAACGGGGTGGCATACCCAATTGTGATTCGACACCTTTTTGTATCATCCTAGAAGTCTCTTCAACAAGGTCTGGATCCCAAGTTGAAATTTCCTCTTTGCTGGGCTGCAGTGGTTGAAGCATGTCTTATTGTCTCATAATTGTGTTATCCGACAAAGCTCTAAAATCCTTATGCCTCGCCTTACCGAGTTTTCGCTAAGGGTTCAAAAGAAGCCTCCCCAAAATCTGAGGCACCTCGCTTCTTCTAGCTAGACCCCGTTGGCCCTTGGATCTTTTCCCCCCACATAGGAAGATGGCATTCACTAGCATTATGCCCATCTTTGTGGCACCTACGACATTTGAAGGGGATTCCTTCATAGTCCAACTTTTGCATAATGAACTTGTCTCCCCACGATAACTCGATTTCCTCCGCGAGGCCCCTACATAAATTCAAAGAAACGAAAATGTGTGCCATAGACATTTTTCATAACTCTTGAAAGACATGTCTGCATCAATGTATCTGCTTAGTGCATTCCCCAGGTATTCGAAACCCTTTGGTGTTCAGAGTTCCACTGGAAGTCTAGGGAGGCAGACCCAAATAGGGAGCTCATCTATCCTTTCGTGATTGGCGTCGAATAAAGCTGTCCATCTCTTCAACAACATCGACGAGAAATCAAAGCATCGTGGGGATTTCAAGATCTTGGTAGCATCCGCCTGAGACTAGAATCTAAACATGAACCAACCGTTTGACAGGGTTTGTATTTTAGGCAAACAGTCCACCTTTCTGACCCACAAAAAGTTTACCCACTCTCGCARCGAACTTATCCCCAGGTGTCGCCCGTTAGTCCTTCCCACTACCGTCGTCTCCACCAATTGTGGGACCTAAGGAAGCATGATATCATCTCTGAGCACCATTTTTTTCGGGTTTTGACACTAGTTTGATGCTTGCCTGGGATTTTTTAGGCTTCTGTGACTTCATGGATTTTGATTTGTGCCCTAATTCCGGAGTCCTTGAGCCCAGGGTCTGTCCATGACCTTCCTATAACTTAACAGGATGGGAGGTGCCTTTCCTCAATTGCACAACTCCTTCCGATTTTGACACAGACTGATGAGAGGAGATCAAGGAATTTGATGGGTCAAGAGAATAAAACTTACCCAAATCATGGCTAATCTGCAACCCTTATATAACATCCTCTGAATCCCCTGTGGGGTAGATCCATCCCAACCTGTGAGATCGATCGAGTGGGACCACTAGCAACTTGACCAGAATCCTTTGCAAAGGCAACATAAGGTGGTTAATTTGGCCAAAGCCCCTCAAGAGGCATCTCCAAAGAATAACCCTTGTCAGAAGTGCCCTCAAACTGGTGAGCCTCCGTGTAGAGCCACTCAGATAGATTTCCAGGTGGGTGATATGAGAAGCTACCAAAGGTGATAGCTGCGGGATCCCGAACCGACCCTAGCTCGTCCGAACCATGATTCCTAGAAGAAAAATCTGCCCTCTGTCCCATATCTCCAACCTGACAGCTAGAGTTGGAGCATGGAATCACTACTTCACCGTCCAATATTTTGGGAGCGGGCTCAGAGTGAAGGCCACCTGGCACTGACCAGATCTGTTGGTTGTCTGATTCCTCTTCAGAATAATCCAAGCAGTGCAAGAAATCTTACTCCTCTATCATATTAACTAATTCACCTTCCTATTGTGGTAAACATGGATAAAAACAAAAATTGCATCGTCAAGAGGTGCTGGATTAACCGGAGGTCGCAAGTAGTGAGTCCCCATGTGAACCTGCAGCTAGGGGCTTTTGCAGCGTCCCCACAACATCTTTCCTCCAACGTCTTTTAGAGATTGTTATTCTTATAATAATTTTGACAGAAAATAAAAAAATGTTATCTATCTTTCTATAATGTTGTCATTAAAAAGTATAGTGTATATAAATTGTTATTTTTGTTATTCATGTAACATTTTTTAAGTAATTGTTATATGACAACATTTATGAATATAATGTAATAATTTTTGTGTTGATTACATGATAATATTTATGAATAGGATGATGATTAGCTATTCTAAAATATATGTTATACATTTAATAATTATGAAATATTTAAATTTTATTTAAATTATTTATGATAATTTTTATGAAACTTTTAATTACAGAAAGTTTGTATAGTAATAATTGAATTTTGTAGAATAAGTTTCATATTTAAATTATTTATGATAATTTTTACAAAGCTTTTAATTATAGAAACTTTGTATAGTAGACTAAAATTAAATTAATTTACATGAATACTAATAAAATATATCTTTATTTTTAATTAAAAAACAAAGAAAACAATTATCTTAAACTATTATATTCTAACCTTATATAATATTCTCTTCGCAAAATAATATACATCTACATTTTTCATAAGATTCACATAATGAAGATTCTTTAAACATTTTAAAGCATTATTATTAGTAAAAATAAAAGAAGCTTTTGATTTTGTGATGTACCTTGGTTTGAAAATATAGCTGGAAGAATAAAAATATTCTTTTCAAAATATAATTTATATATTACATTGTTTCTTTTAACTACCATGGCGTGGCTATAATGTAGAGTGCATTTCTTTGACCTTGTTTGCATTATTTTTTTTAACCATTACATTGTTTAAGGCATGGCGTGGCGAGGCTATAATGTAGAGAGTATTTCTTTGACGTTGTTTGCATTATTTTTTTTTTTCTAACCATTTGCAAAAGTAATACAATTTATTTTTTTTATATGTTTTCTTAGTTGTTTTTTCCTTATGTTAACATTGGTTAGTTTTTAAATTATATTTTTTTCACTTTCAATATTTTATTATTTATATTAGAAATAGTTTATATTATAAAGAGTTATGGTTAAATTATCAACAATGATACAAAAGTTGAATAAAATATTGTAATTTATTATAAAAACTATTACAATATTTTTTTATCATGATAAAAACAAAACTATTATTTGATAACATAGCAACTTATAAAAGTGGAAATAGTAAAAGTTTTACCCATTTGAGTCCACTTGAAAGGCTATGTTTGGCTTTGATAGATGTGATTTTGCTTTAGCATGCTCCACATGGTTACTAGTTTTAGTTAAATCCTTTCATTTCTTGTGGAGAATGCATAGCATGATCTTCTTTAGAGATTTTGTAGCATTTTTTATTTTTTATTTTTTATAGAGAGGTTTTTTATTGGCACAGAGGTTGTGAGGGAGTGAGGGTGTGGTATATGGAGGAATTTGCAAATAAGACAATTTTGTTGATTGGACGAGAGAGAACACTTAATTTGGAGTCTAGTTTTAGATAGTGTTGATGAGAAATAATCATGTATGCCAATAATATCTCCATCTTTCTCATTTAGAGTAGTTGAGTTGTTGTTTTCATTACATAGTGGTCACAAACTTGGTTGTCCACACTTCATTTCTTTTCATTTTTCTTCATCTCTCTCATTTAGAGTAGTTGAGTTGTTTTCATTACATAGTGGTCACGAACTTGATTGTCCACACTTCATTTCTTTTCATTTTCTTCTTGTTAGCAATTTCACCTCATGTTCAAATTCACCACACTATGTTGCACCTTATCCACCTCCTCTTCACATTGTTGTAGACCATGTTGGACCTCTTGGAGGTTGCATAAGACACAACAATGATAGTGCCCCATATTTTTTGTGGAGAGAGGTGACTACATTGTAGGGGATATAAAAAGTTTTCCATTACCAAATCAACCCACAAAGACCTAGTGTCATCCTCTTTATGTTTAAGCTCTTAAAGGGAGACTTGAGGAATGTTTTTGCTCATAACTAAAATGGAGTCTCTAGTGCTTTGACATTTAACACATTCATTTATTGTCACATTTCCCATATCATCCATAAAAGTTGCATGCTTAAGGATCAATGTGGGGTGGTGTGGGTTGTGTCCTTGATTCTTCATTAAATTCATGAAACATGGTGTGACATTTGTCTTGGATTTGCATTATCTCCATAAATGTTCAATAGTTATGGGAGGGGGCCATAAATTGACACCCCCTCCCCCCATTAACTTAATGTTGTCTTCTAATTGCACACCTAAATTGGCTTGGGCACATTTTGGGTTCTTCATGCTTGAAAAAATGATATTTCCTCAAAGCACTAGCTCAAACTAAATTTACTTTTGGGGATGTGAGAGAGTTTGAGATTTTGTGGAGGTTGTTTTTGTGAAAGACGTTGAATGATACTGGATGAGTTACTAATTACATTTGCTTGGAATATCCCTTACTCCTCTAAAAACGTGAGACCTTGGAATACTAGTAGGGCCTCTACCTAGTTATTTGATGCCATCCCTAGACCCCAAGCAAACTCAACTTCTTTTTATCCTTTATAATTGTAGATAACCCTTGCACCTACTACCCTATGGCTTCAAGCTAGAGTTAGTAAAGAGAATGAAGCTATACATTGTTTCAAAATATTGACATGCTTATTCAATTTTCATTTCGAAATCTTAATTTTTCAATTATCATCATCATTTAAAAAAATAAGATTGAATATTTAGAAAGTGTTAATTACTTCTCAAGCTCTTGAGTAAAATATAACATATTAACATACAACTTCTATTAGAGTGTAAGTGGTCTTCTTTCCACGCCAATATTAAATCCTTTCTATGAATTTCAAGTTTGTGATATCTAATAATTCTTGGAAATGCATGTGTGTTTTCTTACATGAAATTATTATTTTGGTACCCATAGATGTAAACCTTAATAATGTAGTTAATGTATTTACTTTTTTGAAATTAACCTTTTTATGTACACAAAACACATTTATATAAAAGTATTATTTATTATTTTGGTACCCATAGATGTAAACCTTAATAATGTAGTTAATGTATTTACTTTTTTGAAATTAACCTTTTTATGTACACAAAACACATTTATATAAAAGTATTATAGAACAACATATGGTAAAATTAATAAAACACGATAATTAAAATAATGTAGATGTCACTTTTAACAAGTAGATGTTTTAATTCTCTTCGAAGATAAGAAAAAATAAACAATTTTGAGACTTTGAACCATTTGATGAAGTAACAAAATGACTTAAATCAATGGATTAGGGTGACATTATATCCATTGTGAAAGAAATACTTATTATTAAACATATAGAAAAGTGTGTACTTTGCTTTTTAGAAGCTTAATGTTTGGAGATGCCAATAGCACTTGCAATAAAGCATTTACACAACACAAATAAAATATAAATATAAATGGGTATATGAAAATAAAGACCCTATGAGTTCAAATTGACATCTTAAATTAACTTTAAATGTTTCTAAATTTATTTAGATATCATTATTTATATTTTTTCACTTGTGTAGTTTCCTAAAATATATTGGTTTAGATCAAAGAAATACCAATTACATCAAATTAAGAAAATGCAAATATTCATAGAAAAATTTCACATATAATGTGTTCTTTCTTGCATTAACTTTAAATGCTTCTAAATTTATTTAGATATCATTATTTATATTTTTTCACTTGTGTAGTTTCCTAAAATATATTGGTTTATATTAAAGAAATACCAATTACATCAAATTAAGAAAATGCAAATATTCATAGAAAAATTTCACATATAATGTGTTCTTTCTTGCATGTTTAGTTGGAAAACATAATATTAAAGATATTTCAACCATAAAGATGCACTCAAGGTATCATACAAATCGTTATTCGCCATAGTTAGTTTTTCTTTGTTTTGTAAAGCATTCTCGAAGTGACGCAACAAGCTCATTGGGCAAGAATTTGTTATCTATTGACATGGTGGACCTAATAAAACTAAAGGGCATTCAAACAACTTTTCTTCTCATGCCTCTATTCCATTCAACAAACTAGTGTCCTAAAAAAACATGATTTTTCAAAAACATGAATACAATTCAAATAAATTGCTACATGTTTTATTATATATAATTGAAAAAACAAATATACTATGTTCCAAGTGATTTCAAATGTTCATAAACTTATTTAGATATAATTTTTTTTTTTTCACTAGTGTAGTTTCCTAAAACATATTGGTTTAGATCAAAGAAATGTCACTTCCATCAAATTAAGAAAATGCAAATATTCAAAGCAAATTTAAATTTCACACAAAATGTGTCCCTTCTTGCATGTTTAGTTGGAAAACAAAACATTAAAGATACTCCAACCATAGAGATGCACTCAAAGGCATCATAAAAATCACAATTCACCATAGTTAGTTTTTCCTTGTTTTGTAAAGCATTGTTGAAGTGACACAACAAACTTAGTGGGCCATACGTTATTATCTGTTAACATGGTGAACCTAATAAAGCTAAAGAATATTCAAACAACTTTTCTTCTCATGCCTCCATTCCTTTCAACAAACCATTATCCTAAAAATTTGAAGAGAAATTCACATAAACTATATGAAGACTCGAAAAATGTCTTTGTACGTGGTAATATTAGTGAACCTATGCTTAATGGAATGAGTCCAACAAAAAAAAATCAATCAAAAAGTCCACATCTCTCAGTTGCCAAATCAATTTCAAGTCCATCTAAATGGAAAGTTGGTCAATCTTATTGAGGATGAGTTGGCCAATATTCTTGCAAGATGCGAAGTTTTGCAACATTTCATTAGGAGCACAAAAAGCGACCTAGGGTTAGTGAATCCGAAGGTTAGAAATAATTTATGTTGGATCTATTTAACAACATGCCCAGAGGGAAGAATGTTGTTGATGAGATATCAAGTGAGAAATTTATGTTAGGTCACATTCAAATTTTTCTAACATTTCCTTATTAGGAGACACGATATGTCAATCTTATAATCCAAAAAATGGATAATGTATTTGAATGTGTTAGTGGAATGATTCCTAGAAAATATTACAAAGCAAAAATTTAGATTTTAATTAATAACTACATAATGAAATGTACAAAATGCATTTTTATGTGGATCAAAGAAAACTTACACCATGATCAAAACCCAGTGGGAAGCCTTAAAAGAGTTAGGCAAATGGTTAGGGTGGAGATACATGGAATGAGGACATATCTATAAGTGTTTCAATTCAATGAAATGTGTCCTTTATTCATGTAATTTTTTATGCATTTAATTAGTTTTTAACTATGTTTTTCTATTGTGTAAATTAAGTAGGAGAAAAGGAATAATAAAAATCCTTCTATTACAAATGAAGATTCTACAATTTATCATAAATTGGTCAAATAGATGATGAAAAGTTAATATCGTTCCATTGCCACCATATTCCAAATGACAAAAGAAGATTCTATTGTATATCAAAATTCAATGGTGAATGATAAGTTGGACAGTGCATTCCCATCCACTGTGATCAATAAAAATGAAGTTCATGTGCTAGAAAGCACCCTGCCAATGATACATTGCACCTATAAGTAACTATAATGCAGTTGAGCAAAGTAGCAAGTTAGATGTCCAAAGGAATTACACATATGGTTAATGGATGGAAATAAAATAAAATGAACTTAACACACTAGAATGCACAAAGAGGAGATAGATACACCATTTGTAATTCATTAGCAGTGCAAAATGGACTTATAAGCATTTCAAATTCAAGATTTTTATTATCATTGTTTTTTTATTAAGAATTTCTAATATGTAGATTTAATTATATGCCTTTTTACTCCTAATAGATTCAAGAGAAAACATACTTCAAGGAATGGGTTAAACGATAGTTCATAGATCCAACCTTTGGAGTAGTTATTGGATATGGAAAAATAACATCACTTTCAATATGTATCTTGTAGAAGCTCAATTTTGGATCCACGAATGTTAATGTGATGTCCATAATAATCATAAAAATTCTTCTTACATTGTACAAACAAATTAGTTGGAAAACAATATTTAATAGAGATGGAGAATGAATCCATTAATTTATTGATTCAATAGTTGAAAATGGTTGTAAAATTAAGCAGTTGACTATTGTAGACTACAGTGGTATCATTCTTGCTAAATTTTATAAACTTGGTTATTTTAATGAAAATGGTTGTAAAATTAAGTAGTTTACTATTATAGACTACAGTGGTATCATTCTTGCTAAAATTTATAAACTTGGTTATTTTAATTTATTGAAATTCTAAACTTAGTTATTTTGAACTTTTGGAGTTCTAAAATCATTTGGAGTTGTTCCTTATGGAGTTCTAAACTTCGTTATTATGAGTTTCTTTTAAACTTGGTTACTTTGGAGTTGTTCCTTATGGAGTTTTAAACTTCGTTATTATGAGTTTATTTTACACTTGGTTACTTTTATGAATACAAGAGTGATTATGTTGATGAATGTGATAGTGGTTATGATGATAAAGACTAAAAAAAATATTGTATTTAGTTATTAATTAAATGAACTTTTTCATACTATCATGAATGTGATAGTGGTTATGATGATTAAGACTCAAGAATCTTGTATTTAGTTATTAATTAAATGGAATTCTTTCATTCTTGGATTTTGTTTTCTTTCTTACTTTAATTTTGTTCACTTTTTAGAATTGTTGTGATATAATCAATTTTATGGTTCCATTTGATATTATATTAAACATTTTACTAGTTCATTTCTTCATTATTATTTTAGGCTTTTATTATGGTACTTTAAATCGGGATAAGCATCTTTTAGCACTAACCATGTCTAAGAAGATGATAAATGTATCAACAAACAAGCAAATTGTATTGTTCTTGGATTGTGTGGCACTTTGTCACTTATTATAGATTATCCTAACTAGGATTACATGTCTATAGAGGTCTTCAAGTAGGCCTTCAGATTATCCTAACTAGGATTACATGTCTATAGAGGTCTTCAAGTAGGCCTTCTCAAGTTCATTCCTTTGAAAACATTTTTTTTTTCATTTTCATCATTGGTTGATCCATTTTAAGCATATTTCTTTTAATATTTGCTAGTTATCAAGGAAAACAATGCTAACAATTGCATATTTAAATCTTGTTGAATCATTTTCGATGTGCACTTGATGTAAACCTACATCTCTATTCCCAACGACACTTTAAGGTATTTGTGGAAATGAAAAAAACATAAATAAGCTCATATCTTATGTACAATTTCCACCCAACACAATTAAGACATATTTTGAGATGTTTATGTTGAATTCAATTAGGTTACGGATTTATGTATTTCTTGTGTTTTACAAATAAGATACAATGGGGAGCGATTTTTTGAAGCCTCCCTAAATGAAAAAAAAAAATGCATACACAAGCATAATCTGGTAGCTCCTTGTCTCAAGGGAATTAGTTCAATTTTGTAACATATATAATTGCAAAGCATAGATTCACTTGAGAATGCATTATTTGGAGAATAAGCCTTTTTATAATATACTTTACTACAACATATTTGGTATTGATTTCACTTTCAAAATCCTCTTCTCTATATGAACTTACATCCTTGTTTGTCATGTTTCTCTTGTGAAAGCCATCTTAAACATAAAAAATATAGAGGGGGTATGTATGTTTTAGCTTTGTAGAAATGAGCATTTGTGTTCTGAAAATTGTATAGACAAATAATGTCGGGAAACATTACTTCGAGTCCTATTTTCCCATTCCTATTGCCTTGTACTATTAGCAGCATGGAATGACCACACCTCTAGTAGGACTTTTGTAATATTTTCAAAAGATAATGGATCCTCTCTTGTGTTTGTAGTGGTGGGTGATAAATGATAATGCAAGTACATATGATATAGTTGGTGGTCCTATACATCCAGATAATCATGGTTCATTTGCAAAGCTTAGATGAATTGGTTTTATCCTTAAGAGTGTTGTCCTCCCACTATGTGCAATTATTGATGCATCCATGATAATTAGAATGAATGGCCTATTGTACGATTCCACAATTTTTCTTTAAGGATCAATGTACTACCTTATAAACCACTTGTCATGAAATTTGATTACTTCTAAACTTTTGAAGGATATTAACACTAATAGAGATTTAAAACAAATTTGATGCTTTAAGTATAGTAGAATCATTGAAATCATTAAATACATATTAAATACATATACTTCATGCAAACCTGTGTTTATGAGCTAGCTTGGCTCTTTGTGGAGTTATATAGATCATGACCTAAAATGATGGATCTATGTTCCCACGACCCATGTTGACATAGCCTTGGACAAAATTTGCATACAATGTTGAATTGGTAGGACCATATCATTCTAGTATTTGAGGTCAAGAACAAAAAAAAAAAAAAAAAAAAAAATAAAAATAAAAAAAAATTGTCCTTTCAATACCCTCTCTAAAAACTTTACAATACCCTCTCTGAAAACTTTATTGTAGTAACCATTCATAAATAAATAATATATCCTCTCAAATTTTTGTTTTCGTGACAAATTATAGCTTAAAACTTCAAAAATCATAGTAGATTCAATGAAACAAAAGGATCACTAAGGTGAACTACTTGTTCCCTCGAAATAAGATTATATTACACCCACCCATATTGCTTTAGTTTGATGAATTATTTTAATAAAACAAGGATTACATTGTAAGCACATTTTGATTCATGTGATTGTCATTAATATATGTTTTAAATAAAATAAGAATATTTGTGATGTTAGCGCTATTAGACTTTTCTCTAATGATTATGTTCCAATGATGCCTTTCTTTAAGGATATTAAAAAGATTTCATAATTCTTCTAAATGGAGGGTCATTTGGGTCAATTTTGAAAGGTTCACTTGATGGCACAAAACACTTTACCTCGAATGTAGTATCACATGCGTATGGATATGGAATCTGAGCCACTCATTCCCTTGAAAATTTTCTAGTAATGTTGTCTCCTCGCGCAAAATGAGGTTAGCGCGAGTATGTTATTCAATGAGAGCACAATGTTGTATTATTGTATGATGAATATTACTATATATCACACAACAAATCTTCATCCTTACTTTAAAATTTAGCATGTAGCCTAGCTCTTTATTCAAGTGCATAGCTAGAGGTTGTTGAAGTCTAGGACTAGCCTTTCTAGTCATGTAACCACTTATGCAATTGTGGGGCATCTACTATATAAATAACCTTGGTTATTTCCCACCATATCTATTTGGATTGATATCCCTCCATAGTTTGTATTCAAAGGTGAAGCACAATCCTAACAAATAAAATTTTCAAATTAATTTTGAAATAAAT
Organism: Picea sitchensis; assembly: GCA_010110895.2. Classification (NCBI taxonomy): domain Eukaryota; kingdom Viridiplantae; phylum Streptophyta; class Pinopsida; order Pinales; family Pinaceae; genus Picea; species Picea sitchensis. Next base: position 26,944 of record SNQJ01S0014251.1, read on the forward strand.
TATATTGAAATAATCACTTAGCCCTAAACCTAAACATATATGTTTCTTTATTACTTCTTTGTTCTTCATATTATGTATACTTTGCATAGATGGTGCTTTGAAAAATCCGAGTACTTTAAGCACATAAGCATCATTATGGAACTCAAAAGGTGTGATATTGAAGTGAAAGCAAACTAACTACATGTCTTTAGATATCTCCATATCAACCTATTGCAAGTGGAAGGGTTCTTGAATTCAATGTACCTGTTTGATTTGAAAGGATGATCCCATTTCAACATAGCCTTTAGCTCTTGTACTCTCTTCTTGGAGGATCTTGGGTGATGAGGACCTTTTCCACTACCTGCATGGCCTTACCTGGGTTCAATTTGGTCAAGTTCCAATCACCAATTCTAATCGAACACTTCTACGTCCTATTTTCAATTATATTTGCATCTTTCATGTTATCAAGATCAATAGTGGATGACATTTGACTTGGGCCCAAGTGTGGGATAATTTCATCCAAATGCACAACAAATATTCTAGGTGGTGTACACCATGCACCTTTATAATACAAACTAAGAGAACTTGCTCCCCTTAAACTAGTTGCAATCAAGCCACTTGGAGAATAAGGTGTTGTGACTAATACAACAACCCCCCTCCCCCCCCCTCCCCAATTTAAATTTCTCAAATAAAGGTAATGGGTCCCTTACAAATTTTTTATTTGATTTCTTTTATTTTTACCATTGGTATCTTGTTGGTTAATTCTTGCTCCAACTTAGACATCTTAATAAACTTATTTAGATCAAAATCAACTACAAATAAACCTCCAGTTTTTTTTTAAGTAAAAAAGAGAGCAGATCCTGTTATATTATATCATAAACAAAAAGAAACATCTGTCCTTAGGCTGCCAACTGTTCCGCCAAATTAGCGGAAACCAGAACAATTGGCAGCCTTGGATAACCATGTCCAAAAGAGGCAAACCGCCATCTACCCTGCCCGGAGGAAACCAGGACAGGTGGCGGCCTATAGTTTGAGCATTGTCCATGAAAACTAAAACTGAAAATAAACTAAACAGTATAGAGTTTGAGCTGATTGAACTCCTAACTAAAGCCTAAGCATCTAACCATAACCAGAAGGCAATCCTAGCCAAACAATTATCCGTTGAGATCTTCATTGTGTAGTCCAGTCCGAGCTGGCAGGGAATAGAGTCTCGCACACGTCGGACATCTCTGCTTTGTTGGCGCGTTGGAGAAATCCTTGTAAAGCATGTCTATGCGTTGGCTCATGAGTGTGCTATGGAAAATTTGTTCTGCCATCTGGTGTCTCAAGTCGAACACCAAGTCTAGTTGTTCCGGGTGAAAGAAGGGTGGAGGGACACACCATTGATCCAGTGTGATCGTAATAGGAGGTGGCGCAAGGACCTTGCCACCCTCCTTCGACGTGCCACCCCCCACTGCCTCGCTTGCTACAGCCCGTGTTCCCTCCTTTTCTCTGTCCTGGTGGTCCGCACCCGCGCTCCGCACCTCTGCTTCGTCCTCTGGTCCCGTCCCTATGCTCCCGGGGTCATCTTCTTTCTTTGAGGCTTTGAAAGGAGTGTAGCCCGCCAAGATTGTGTCATCCTGAGCAACCATTTGGAGGCACTCCTCCGGGAGCTCCTCCTCAACGTAGTAGATATGGAATTCCTCCATTTGTGACTCCATGGTGTTGGTACTGTGGTGAGCCATTGTAATTGCCTGAGTTTCTTCAGGGAAGCTGGTTGGAGGCTGCCAGTTCTTTGGCACCATGAAGAGCATAGACTCTGGAGGGAGCTGTATGGGCTCCTCCAAGATGACCTCCTCCACAAACGTTGTTGGAGGTGACCAGACCATCCTTTCACTGCCATCCCTGCTAGAAATCTGAGTTCTCTAAGTGTGAGAAATTGAGAGCGCCCTCTCGAGCCTCTGGAATCGTTTCTTTCTTATAGCTAGGTTGTACCAGGCAGGGTCGCGACGCAACTTTCCTCGCTCCCGGGGCATCGAGAGGATGATGCTAATGGAGAAGTTGGAGGAGGTGTTGCAATGGCCTCTCCCAAGCTCAAGATTGCTAGCTTGGTGCGGACCGAGAGCGAAATGAGGAAATCTGATGCAGAGCTGGATGATAACCAGGAGGTGCGACATGACGGATGCCATTATCGCCTCCCTAGCATTGAATTTATTGGTCGTCGGGTTGTTCGCGCGAGGGAGAAGTCCCATGGCTCCTGGCTGGAAGTTATGGCTGGATCCCATTCTTAATGAAGAGGGGATGGGAGTCGACCATCCTTATTTATGGCCTGGCCTGGCCTGTTGCGACGGGGCACCTAATTGCTGCGTGTCACCCCATCCGGGGAAATAAACCTCTATTTTTAAAGGTTATTGGTTAAATAATTACCTGATGTCCCGGTGGACTGGTGATCCAATGGTCGGGTTGGGTTTCTTATTTGCTCTAAACAAATTGCAATAGTTTTCCCGATCTCTTGGTGGCCTGGTGGACCAGTTGACCAGTGGCCTGGTCAATCGTTGATTGGACCAGGTTTTCATGAATTGGCTATGGTTCAAATGGTAGCCCAATGGTCCGAGGCTCTGGTAGCACAATTAATCACAAGCTTATATCCAATAACACAATCACTTAATATAATCACACCGACCTAGTCCCTATCACTGCGTTTATAAGTTTGGTTGCAAAGAAACTATCGATGATCCGGTGCTCGGTTACGAATGTCCCCTCTCCATTTTGAAATTCTAAACTGTCTTTTCTCCATTAATGGCTCTGATGATCATTGGTTGATGCACATTAAAGTGAATTTATCATGCGATGGGATATGAATTAATCCCAATAAATGATATTGGTTATACGTATAACATTCATTCTATTTGTTATTTCATGCATTACTCTGAGCTTGTTATTAGCAAAATTAAATGAATTCCAGGAAGTGAAAAACATAGTTTTCTTCATAACTCTTTTCTGGTTAGTACTAGCTTTCATATCATTGTTCAGGTTCTTGAGTTAAAGTTTTATATATCAAATTCTCACTTTGAATTTCTTTCAAATTGCATGACTCTATACAAGAGGATGACTAAGAAGGGGAAATCAAAGTAACAAAAAGACGAGGAGGAAGAAATAGAAAGGAACCCAAATTCAGATTTCTACTCAGACACCTTGTATAAAATTGGAGTTAATCACAGAATGGAATGGAGCGAAATATACAAATTCTTCAAAGATGGAGATTTCATAGATGAATACGAGTCCAACATTGACGACCTTGAAGATATCAAAAAATACAGTCCGCACATAATAGAAACCAGACCAAATATCCTTCCCTATTATGACATGGTGCAGTGGATTATTTCCCATTATGATATTTCTACTTGTACAATTGTAAATTCTGCTCATAAATTCGTTGTGTCATTTAGGCCTGAGGATATTTCCAACATGTACAAGTTAGGACTAGCCAAAGTTATTTTGGATAATAATTTTATTCAGGGTTTCATTATAGAAAAATAAACTAAAAAAGAAGAGATTTAGATGGGTGATTTAATTAGGGAGTGGTGGCATGATCCTTATGCTTTCAAGATCATTTCAGACAAGATATACCCTATCCAAAGATTGAAAAAACATCCTATATTGGTTTCCATTATTCTATGTTGGTTATATGGTGAAACTGATTCTTTGAAGATTAAATTGGGATGGATTCCCCTTATTCACTAGGTTTTAAAAGGTGAAATCTTTAATTGGGCCCATTTTTTTTCTCCTAATATTCGACAAGAGGTAAAGAAATTACAAGAGTCACCACCAGGATATTGCCCACGGTTTTTCGTGTTTGGTTACCTGATAGATGCAGTTTGTGAAATTACCCCTTTCCCTTTGTTATCTTGGAATTGATCCCCTTCTCAAGATCCAGTCCATATGCATTGTTCGAAGTTATGGGCAGTAAACTGCAAATACTACGTTTATGAAGTCTGTAATCATTTTATGATTCCTCTACACATGGCCTTAAAATATCAACCAACCCCTAAGTTTACTTAGGAAGCCATATCCATTATCAAATAGATTGGAGACCAGTTCATTGATGAAGAATTTTCTTACATCAAAATCTATGGATGTCAAGGAGCAACCCACATTTTACCAAGATGTGTTCTAGATAGACTAGTGCTTAGGGAGATAACATATCAAATTGTGGTCATTGGTATTGTTGTTTCCTTATAAAAAAATCAAAAGAAACAACGACCATTTTTTCCTATTTCATTGGGAATTTATTCCTTACTCAATTCCAAACATGCCGTAAAATAAGTTGAACGACTTGAAGGGATTTAGTTGGCCCGAGGAAAATTTAAAAGACATGACCCAACAGATCTTATCAAGAAGCATTGCAGGATGGTTAAAAATGTCAAAGATTATAATCATGAAGATGATCCATTTGATATTGTTTTCCAAAGATCCCATAATTATCAAGAAGTATCCCAAATAATTCAGGATTTGAAGAATAGTCCCAAGATGTGGATTTTTGGATGGGCAATTTAATAGAAAGAAAGATTTTCTGATAGAAAAGAGTGATAAGAAAGGAATTATACAATGAAGTGTTGATGAAGAAGATGATGTACAATTAGAGTTTAAGATGGAACACAATCAAAACAATACATCCAATGACATGCAAATTGATAAACATAATCAGGATGATGATGTATCATGGAGAGATGATCAGAACAAAGGCAATGGAGATACACATGAAAACACTCAAGACAAAGCAACATCACAAACTCCTGAGAAATGTATTGAAGGGAGTAAAGGAGATAGTACTTCCCAATATTTCAACTAGTTCAATAAACTATCTTGCCTCTAAATACTTATACCTTCAGTGAAACAACAAAAGCAATTGTTAAAAGAAGAAACAAGAAGAGAAAAATAGGGCAACCTAAGGAAGCTTCAGAAGAATTGGTTCAATTATGGAAAGCAACATACTTGAATGAGGAAGAATTTGTATAATAGACCATTGATTCTTTAGGATCCTTTATTGATGCAAACAAATGGTCTGTCGATAAAATCACTTCTCAATTGAGAAAGGAAAAGAAGCATGTGGTAGAATTGTATGAGCAACTGAGTGATCGAGAATCTATCTTGTCCAAAGAGCACCAGTCCCAAATGGGTTAGTTGATTGAAAAAAATAAAGTATCTATTGATACTATTGATAGACTTAGAGATGAAACAAATGATATCATAACAAAACTTGTTAAGCAAATAATTGTTCTTCATGAAGAAAAGAAAGGAATATCAAAAAAGCATGAAGAACAAATCAATGCTTTAGTAGCCCAAATTTATGAGTTAAAGGTTAAGCAAGAGAATATAGAGATTATTAAGATGAAATCCATTAATATAAGTGATATATTAGCTTCTCTTCAAGAATTATTGTATGCTAAGCTGAGTGAAATAAAAGGAAAACATAACTAGTTGTTGAAATTTACCGAAGAGTCTAAAGTACAATATGAGAAACATAAATTTCCTCATAAGTCTTTTGAGAAAGTAAAAGTATGGGAAGAAAAAGATGATAATATGCCTAAAGGTTGTTCCAAAATGACTGATGAGGAGAAAATCAAAGTGCAGGCCTCACTAGACTCTTGGTGCACCAATTGTGATTTTTCACATGATTTGATTAAGGAAACTAGTAAGAATTGTTCATATATTTGAGATCTATCTCTGGATATTATTGAAGATCATGATATTCCCCATGTTCAATTTCTTGGCCAAGCAGTTCCTTTGTTAAATTGTTCTGCAGATGTTAACCAACAATTCACATGCAGATGGAAACACACAGCTTGAATTTTGGAATGCGGAAGTTGTCAAAGAGTTCATCTCCAAACCGACAAAGTGCTCAAAGTCTATCGATTCTTTTCTCTCAAAGTTCAAGTCAGAGAAGAAAGAGATTGCCAAGAAACTCTAGTGATGCAAGGTAAATGAGGATATTCCTCATCCACCTCTAATTTCACCTATGCTAGAAAATTTTACCGCATGGAAATCTTTCATCAAATAACGAGAGAGTCAAGTCAACAAAGAATCGACAACCAACAAAGGAGATATATCTTCTTGAGATATAAATTTCCATTTGGAAAAATCAGTTGAGAAAAAGAGGAAATTTCCCTCAAATTTAGGATCTTAATGTTATTTAATGTAATTTGATATGAGAAGGAAGGGGTTGGAAACTATGGACTCAAACTTATTATTTAGTTTGAATTTAATTTTGAAGACCCAGTCTTTTGTTAAATTTATTTGAGTAAAGTGAAGTTTCTGTGATTGCATTTTTGTTAAATCTTGCAAATTCTTATACTCGGGTTTTATGTGAATTTTTTCCATAACTCTATTTATTTTTCAATTGATTACATATCATATAAGATATGCATTATTGTTATTGAGATTACTTTTATGATTGATAGTAATTGATGTATCTATACTTACAGTTGAATAAGCTCTATGATTTTTTTCTAAACAACTTATCACTCATCATTCTAGTATGTATATGATATTTATGTTAAGGTTTTAAATTGGTAGTCAAAAGAAAATGTATTCTCATGTGATGAATAGATTGTTCTTTTATTATACTATGAATGGATTTTTGTCATTCTGAAACTAATTTATGAAACTGTTGTTTTTCATCTTTTATATTTTCAGATATTTAAACTTTTCTTTGACAACGAGTTCGATGTGGATATAATTGTTGTGATCTTATTTAAGTCATAACAATTATTATGCTTAACAATTCTTGAGGATTGTGAACTCTTTTTGTTCTTATAAATTAATCATTCCAATGTGCATCTTTTATTTTTAAGCATTTCTCTCGGTTGGGATAGGATAGATAGTTTAATTAGATGCCATTTCTCCAAATTTGATTAAGACACATTAAATTATAGATATTAAATGATTAAGTCTCCTATCAAGGAGCAACTTTCTTTAGTGGCAAACTAAGCCCACATATTGGTTGGAAGTTACCATCCCAAATGAGAATAGGTCTAATTGGGACTTGTGATCGGGTAGCTATCCCCTGTTGCAGGATTGAATTTTTCTACCTGTCAATAGAAGGTATACTTTGTGTAACACCATCGAAGAAATTTTTGACTACTTTTATGACCTCATTTCCATGTTGTATTCATATGTTTCAATTCATTTTAATCAATATAATATGGAAAAGAGATACACTAATGTCATTGAAGAAAGTAATGCCACTACTATACATAATGCTACAACAAAAGCATATGGAACTCACAAAAAACCATCACTAAGATTTTATATTCTATGTATATTAGTGTCTTTTTTATCAACAAAGCAACACACCAGAAAATCAATACCTATTTCTCCTTCAATCATAAGCTAGGTGACACTAGCAATTGTTGCAATGTTCCTTAAACCTTATATGTGAAACACAAACCAGATATATAGAGATAATAAGTGCATAAAACCATACACAAGTGACAATGAGATAAAAAAAATGTAGAATAAACACATGTATTATTGATATTTAGAATAGAGAAAGCAATGTTCACTTTCTCCTTAAGGTGGGGTGCCTTTCACTAAGCAAAGCTCCAAATACAATAATACTCAACAAAAGATTCAAGAGCCTCCTATCTCTTTAAATAGATACTCAAATAGCAGATCCTTAACTACTTGTGGTCCCATCATTAATGAGTACCAACCATCTAGTGGGCCTTATTTAAGAAAGAAGACCCTTTTACATTAAATAACTATCCACCTATATCTAATGGGCCTTATTCAAATAATATGGTTGTATACATTAATTAACTAACTCCTAGGTAGCCTAAGTTAGGGAGTTTAGGGGTAGGACTATAACATGCCCTTCTCCTTCAAAAGAAGCATTGTCCTCAAGGCTGGAAGTGAGGAAATTGTTGCAAAATCATTTTTAGTTCCCATGTGCCATCTTTTGGTTACATATATTTCCACTGAGTCAACACTTCTCGGACAGTATGTTGGTGTAATTGATTCTCTTAGGTATCTAATACTACTTTTTATTGGAGCCAAATAGATCCTTCTTCATAAGGTTTTGTTAAGTTGGTTTGCACCTTGCAATTTTATCCCACTACCTTCTTCAAACAAGACACATGAAAGACTGGATGAATCTTGGATTGAGCTGGAAAAACTAGCTTGTAAACCACTTTTCCAATGCATTGGGCGATCATATAGGGTCCGTAGAACTTTGGTGCTAGCTTCTAATGGATTTTAGATTTGAGTGATGTTTGTTTATAAGGTTGAAGGAAAAGAAACACTTGAACCCATTCCACAAAATAGTGCTCGAAGTGATGTTGGTTAGCTTGTCATTTCATTCTATTTTGAGACATAACCAAATTGTCCTTAAGTGTGGGAATAATGCCTTCTCTGGTGTAAAGTACATTATCCACTACATGAACCTTGGAGGTGCCTAGTGAATAGGAGGCCAGTGACAATGGTTTTTGGCCATAAATAACTTCATATGGTGCCATTTTGGTTACTCCGTGATTAATGGTATCAAACCTCCATTCTATGAGGGGAATCCATTGTGCCCATTGGTGCGTATTTTCAAAAGTGAATCATATCAAATAGATTTCTAAGCACTTTTTGACCACTTTTGTTTGGACTTCTATTTAGGGATGATATTTCATGCTCATGTTTAGTTGGGTACCCTGAACTTTAAATGGTTCCTGCCAAAATTTGTTGGTGAAGCTGGGGTCACAATTTGAGACAATGGAAGTGGGAATTCCATATGATCCATGAATACTTAGGCAACTAAGGAGGCATAAATGGATGTGATAGGCACAAAAATGATCATATTTCAACATACGGTTGACTACCACCAAGATCATTGATTTGTTACCCACCTTTGGGAGTCCCATGATAAAATCCATATAGATGTTATTGCATATATTTTTTGGGATCGATAGTGGTTGTAATTCCCCTGGTGTCTTCATTGTCTCACCTCATTTCATTGGCACATGTCACATGCCGCTACAAATTATTAGATATATATTTTCATGTCCTCCCAGAAGAATGAGTGCTTAGCTCTTTCATAGGTTTTATGAAAGCCAAAATGACCCATTGTAGGTGAGGAATGCAACTCCTCTAATACTTTTGGTTTTAAGGCATACGTATTTACTAAAATATGGCACCCTTTATACCTCAATGTATATTTCTACCATATATATACCCTTTTGAAGGGTTGTAATCTTCCTAGAGCCTTTGAATGAGTTGAACTACAGTCATTTTTCATCCATTCTCTATAGGATTTCTCAATTCGAACTGGAATAGGTAAGGATAAGGAAAAGAGGGACCCATCCTCCTCAAATTTCTTAGATAAGGCAACAACCACCATATTTTATTTATTGTTCTTCTATACAATCTCACAATCATACCAAAAAAAATTAGTAACCCACTTATGTTTCTCTAATGAGGATAACCTTTGTTCTAGGAAATAATTCAAATTATGATGGTCAATATTGATCTAGAAATGCCTCCCAAGAATATATGGGCACCAAGTCTCCACTACATGAAGGATGACCATCATCTCTTTCTCATAAGTTGATTTTCCAAAATTGCAATCACACAACTACTTACTGGTGAATTCCAAGGGGTGCCCTCCTTGCATAAATACCGCTCCCAGACCTCTGCCCGAGGAATCACATTCCAAGAAAAACGTCTTAGTAAAATATAACAATACTAATAATGGAGTAGTGCACAAGGCATATTTTAATTAAAGTTAAGAAGGAATGTTTATAAATTTCACTCTAGACAAAGGTGTTCTCTTTTAGTAGTGAAGTTAAGGGAGCAACAAATTTTCCACAAATTTTCACAAAGTTCTTGTAGTAGCCTATAAATCCTTAGAATCCACACAAGTTCTTCAGGGTCTTGGGACGGTGCCAATATTGCATAGTTGTGACTTTCTTAGGATCAACTCATACTCCATGTTGACTTACAATGTGACCTAAGTACTCAACCTCTAAAGCCCCAAAAACAAATTTGGAGAATTTCATAAATGGTTGGTGGTCCCACAAAAGTTGTAAGGCTCTATAAACATGGTCAATGTGGCATTCCAATATTTTGTTGTAGATCAAGATATCATCAAACAATATCAACACAAAATTGTGTATGAAGGATAAAAAAATCTTGTTTATGAGGCTCTCGAAGGTGGATGGAAAATTACAAAGGACAAAAGGAATCACTAAAAACCCATAATTACCTTCACGTGTAAGGAAGGTGGTCTTAGGGATGTCTGCTTCTTTCATCCTGATTTGGTGGTATAAGGAATGTAGGTCAAGTTTAGTCAAAAACTTGTCTTCATGAATTTCATCCGAGAGGTCATCAATAACTACGATATGAAATTTGTCCTTGATGGTCAACTTATTGAAAACCCAAAATTCAAAACATATGCTCTAGCTGCCTTCCTTCTTTAATACCATCACCACTAGTGATGAGTAAGGTCTAGTACTGATATGTATGACTCCCACCTCTAACAATTCCATAATGATATTTTCAATTCCATTTTTTGTGCAAAAGGGTGTCGATGAGGAAACATGTTTGATGGTTGACTACCTAGAATGAGAGGAATATTATGGTCATGCTACCCATGTGAAGATGGTAAACCCTATGGTGCTTCAAATACCCATTGTTTCTTAGAGAGGACCATCCGCAAATCAAGGTGAATCTCTTTCTGGTGTGTGTCCATTACTTCTATGGCATTGAACTGTGTAATAATACCCAAGTGGCCTTTCTTCAATAACTTCTCCATACAATGGGAGGTGATAATTTCACGGGAACCAGATGTAAGCCCCTCGAGGGTATGTTTCTACCCTTCTTGAGTGAAGCTCTTGTATAAATTTTTGAAATCCATGGTGGCAGGACTCAAAGAACATAACCATTTTCCCTTGAGAACTATATCGCAACCACCCATTTTAATAGAAAACATGTGAGAATTGAGATGATTCTCACCAATCTGTAGTTTCACATTTTCACATTGGCCCCCACATTTCATAATACCTCCATTGGTTATCATAATTTGAAAATTAGATGTGGGACATACATAACAATGGATTTACTATGCAACTCTCATATGAATAAAATTATGAGTGATGTCACTGTCAATCAACACCAGGAATTTATGGTGCTTAATGTAGCCAATAAATTCTCAAGGCTTGGGGTGCCAAGAAACCTAATAAGGCATGGAGAGAAATGTGGGATTCCTTGCAAGGAGATTTCAAGAGGGCTTCATTTTCCAATATGGGAGGGGTGGTGTCTTACAAGTTTGGTTCAATAGTATCTTCAGTGGGAATTTCTTCTGAGTATTCTTGTGGAGATACATCCATTTGAATTTTTTTTGTTCTTTACATTTGTGCCCTTTGAAATACTGCTCATCACAATTATAACAAAGGTTGAGGCATTGGTGTTCAACTATCTCTTCAGGAGACAAATTTGGATTCTTAATAGCTAAGAGGTTGAGTGGTTGGGGGTAGTGGCCAAGGGAGGGCCATTACGATTAGGGAATGAGGGTGTTTTGGTTTGGGAATTGATAAACATCTGAGCTTATTTAGCTCCATCACAAGCTTCCAACCATGTGTTTAGGTTATGCATCATAACATGTGCTCTAATTTCCTCCTTAAGTCCATTGATGAAACATTCTTTGAAAAAAGAATAAAATAGGCCTTCTATGTGGATTGCTAATTGCTCAAAGGTTGTAATATAGTCAATTATTGTGCCTATTTAGTGTATTCTCCTTAATCATCCCAGATAATGAGTGTAACACCTAAGCATAAAGGACCTTTAAAAATGGGTCCAAGTAATGTAGCCTCCATAAGGCTTTTTATACCATTTCCAACATTGCTAACATTCTACATCCAAGTAATACTCCCACTTTTAGTTTCTATAGGTCATCCATAATTCCATGGAGAGAGAAATAATGTTCCATTTGAGTAACCCAAACCAAGGGATCATAACCATCAAACTTTTTCATGTTGACCTTTAGCCTTTAGAAAGTGATGCCATGAATTGTGACCCTGGAAGGGTGGGAGATGGGAATGGATGAATATTGTGTGAGTTTTCTATTCTACATGTGTTGAACATTCCTCCTTGGTTGGATTTGTGTGTGGATCTAGCATATTTATACCCAAGTGTGAACATATAGATCCCAATAGTTGTAGGGCCCCTTGATGTTGGTTGTCAACCTTTACAAAAATATCTATGAATGAAGAATCAAGATTATAAACCTTAGTGTCAATTTGTTGGTGCTTGGTGTGTAGATATTGGGGTTGGTTATCAATAACTTCCATACTATAAGTATGGACCATGGGACTACTTAAGATCCCATCAAAATGTTAATACTGACTTAGCTCACTACAACCAATGGCTGAAGATGAGTATTTTGAGATATACCACTAACAATGTATTGTCACGTCCACAAAAAAAGAGGCTACTCAAGAGGTATACCCATGCAATTAGCATGGTACAAGGAATATTTTGAGATAGGTCTCCCACAATGGTCCCGGTATGACCTAGACTCTAGGGTTTGCAATGTTCTAGAGACAGAGAAGTGTCAAGTGCTATAGCTCTCTAATATACATGCAAGGTCCAACAATAATACGCAACACAATACCTTAAGGCACTAACTTAGGAGGCTCGATCATGCCCTTAACCATACAACCTGACTTCCCAGGTACTAGAGAATGACCTCCCTGAGTGGTGTTCTCGGTGTACTATAGCAACAAGATGGTTGATCGGTTTATCTAGATTTGGTTTTAGGTATACCTAGAGGAATTTTGATATACTCGAAGGTACATGGAAGTGATATTTTGTATATAGGTTTTGTCTAAGGAGATACTTCTCAAAGGGGTACCAACAAGTGTTACAAGGTTCCCAACAAAGTGATTCCACTTGTATTTCTTGTGTGTATTCTTCCCCAACCATATTTTTACCCATTGAATAATAGATCATTGTGTTATTTAAAGACGATGTAATACGTCTATAGCCTAAAAAAATCTACTAAAATTCATAGGATGGTATCTCGAGAAAGAGCTCTGATACCACTTGTAGTGTTCCTTAACCCTTAAACTTGAAACACAAACTAGATATGCAAATTCAATAAGTGCAAAAAATCATATACAAGTGACAATGAGATAAAATATGAATAATAAACCATTGTATTAATGGTATTCAAAATAGAGAAAGCAATGTTCTCTTGCATATTAAGGTGGGGTGATGTTTCAGTGAGAAAAGCTCCAAATACAACAATACTTGACAAAACATTCCATAGGCTCCTATCTCTTTAAATAGATACTCAAACAACAAACCCTTAACTACTTGTAGTCCCATCATTGATGAGTGTCAACCACATAGTGGGCCTTATTTAATAAAGATGACCCTTTTACATTAAATAACTATCCACTACTATCTAAATGGCTTTATTCAAAGAAAATGGTTGCATACATTAATTAACTAACTCCTAGGTAGCCTAAAGTAGGGAGGTTAGGGTAGGACCCTAATAGCCATAATGACAAAAAATGTTATATAGTTCTTTTCAATGCAATTATTCAACCACCACCAATGTTGATCAAATCAATTCATGTATTTATCACAAATTTTACAATGTTTACTTAACTTACGTACATCAATGTTGCATAATGTACAAAACAAAGCATCATTGTTGTCATGGAATCCCTTCATTCTTTTTATCATGTTTCTCTTGTGCAAACGATCTTGAACATCAAAAATATTGAATGGGGGGCCTTCATTCTTGTTGATCACGTTTCTCTTGTGCAAACCATATTGAACATAAAAAATATCAAAGGGATATGTATGTTTTAATTGTGGAGAAACAAACTTTAGTGTTCTAAAATGTATATAGAAAAACAATTTGGGAAAATATTACTTTGAGTCCTACTAGCATGTTCCTAGTGTCTTATACTACTAAAAGCATGGAATGACCATACCTCAAGCGAGAACTTTGCTTAATTTCAAAGGATAATGGAACCTCTCTTGTGTTTGTAGTGGTGGGCAGTAAAATGATAGTGCACAAGTACATAGGATATGGTTGGTGGTCCGATAGAACTAGGTAGTCATGTTTGTATTTGCAAAGCTTAGAGGAATTGGGTTTATCCTTAAGAGTGTGGTCCTCCCACCACAAATGATTAATGTCACATCCATGACAATTAGATTAAATGGCCTACTATACATATTTATAGGTCTTATTTAAGGATCATTGTACTACATTATGCATTCATTTATGTGAATGTTTAGTTCCAAACTTTTGAAGGTTATTAATATTGGTAGAGATTTAAAACAATCTTGATGCATTAAGTGGAATGTAATTGTCGAAATCGTTAAGTACATGTACTTCCTACAAACCTATGTTTATGAGTTAGCTCCTAGTGAAGTCATGTGTATTATGACCTAAAATCATGGGTCTATGTTCACATTATCAATCCTAATACCACAACTGCTTTCCATGTATCTCAAGCTAACTCATAATTTCTTAGCTCCAAGTCATCAACAAGTTTGAAAATCATGGTCGCTAGTCAATATGAATATATTGTTTTACAACAAATGTTTGGTATTGAATGTTATAATTATTGACTTTCAATGTCCTTAAGATTTATGAGTTATGCAATCAATTAGAAGAATATTTGATTGAATCCTTAAGTTTATACCATCATAAACTATATTTTTTGAAGAAACAAATGTAGATTAACCTTGAATTCAATTATTATGATTTTAGAGTTGGCTAGGAAAAAAAAAATAAAGTATTGTTTGACATGTTGAATCTAAGTTTGTATATTCTATTGTCCAAAAATTCCCCATTTCAAGTAGTGGAGTATGTAGCTACTTATACTATGCATGTATTTTATACTGGTACTATTGGGTTTGTCAAAAATTATGTTTACATGTTCAAATTTATATATTTTCATTCAAGTGAAATGGAGAGACTGACTTTCACAATGCAGGAAATGCAATCATATTTTCATGAAAGTAGTGATGGGAGTGGCTTTCACAATGCAAGAAATGCAATTATATTTTCATGAAAGTAGTGATGGGAATGACTAATCAATGGAATATTTGGTTCTAATTATTGACACACTTAATTCCTCACATACTTGAGCATTTTAAACATAAGATCCAAGAGGCCAAGAATCAAAAGAATATCCTAATTAAGAGGACAAAGAGAAAATCAAACAATTACAATGTCCATCAATTGTTTTTTTTGTTTATTCCTATTATAGACATTACTTATATTGCTCTTCATTCTAACAAAGTTTTATTTGAAATTGTTAACATACAAAGAAAAAACGAAGTTTGGTTTTTTTCTCTATTTTCTATTGGGTCATTTATTCTCTTTTGTATTAGAGGCATTTGCTTATGCTTTTCTAATTTTAAGATTTTGTTGATATAAAAGTGTAAAGCAGGTCAAGAAGAACTGATAGTATTGAAGAAACGTGTTTATGTTGATCTTCATTATAAACACCACTATGTTAGATTTCTCTCCATATTCAAGTATAGGAATCGTCTTTTTTTTATATTCCAGCCCCTACACATGAATCTTCAAGAAGCTCACGTATGAAATTGTAATTTCATGTAATGTTGAGTCTCTTGCAACATAATACTTAGATTTTCAACAATGTCGAGTGAATAATGTATTATATTATACACAATATTAAATTCATATTTTACTCTTGGTTTTCAATCTTCCACAAAGCTCTGAAATTGTTATATTTGATGTTATGTATTATTTGTGTTGATTAACTAAATGTTTTTCAATGTAATGAAATTTAGTGCATATTTACAATAATGTTATATGGTAGCTAACATATTGGGACAACCAATTATTCAATAAAAAAATATATACGACCATTTAATTAACAAAACATTAATTATAATAACATATTATTGTTATTAATTTTCATTTGGAGTCTCTAACTGGAATCCTTGTTGGTATCTATGATTAGTATTCCTGTATGTATCCCATGTGATCTTTAGTTGGAGTGGAGAGTAATATTAGTAATATGATATTTTTGGTCCACGAAATTGTATCGTATTGTTGATTTTTGATCATTTTTCGATATCCAATTACTCTTTCTCCAACAATGGACGAGCCTTTGACACTAATGCCCAAAATGGGTCACTTATATGCAACTAGCAAAAAGGAAACCAACCCAGGGCCTAATGACTGAGGCATTTTGGGCATGGATGTCTCATTTACAAAATATTTTGACAAGGTGTCATAAGAATGTGAAAATGAAAATCATGAAGTATATCTTGACTATGTCAAAAACTATTCAAGATAGAAGTGCAGAGGACAACCCTAATCGCATAATATTAAGAAGGATAAGAGCACATAAAACATATTGAAAGGTTAGAGGGAAGAATAAAATTATTCTCAATAAGGTTCATGATGACCACCTTTCAATGGTGGATGACTCATTTTATTTTTAAATAAAGAATCACATGGGAAAACCCCAAGGCAATGTTTCTATGTCGATTTAGAAAGATTAAGGGACAAAATTAATGTGAATATTATGGGGCAACGAGCCTTCATCAATTGAAATAGTTAATGATGATAAAGAAAGGAAGACAAAGCATTTGAATGTGGCACCATTAAATAAATGAGAGTTCACTTTTTACTATTGTTGATGCCTTTGCATAAAAATGGTATTGCCACATAGCCTAGTGGGTTATCTCTATTAGTTTGAAGTGATTGTTTCAAGGCATATTTCCATGAGGTCACAAGTTCAAATATGGTGGAGTCCTACTAGGTCAATGACCACTCTTGTGATTGGTGGTAGATATACCTTTGATTATAAAATTCTAGAGAGGAAGCGATGATGCACCATAAGGAAAAATACTATTATCCTTTGGGTTATTGAAAGCCTTCAGGCAAGCCCAAATTGATCGAGGAAAAAAAATGGTATTTCCACATAGAGAAGAAAATGGAAACGAGGGATTGGAACACATCGTGGAACCAATTCAATGTGAAGTCCCAATTGATGAGAATGCAACTTTCACATATATATTGAAAAAGAGACACAAGTTTGCATGGGAACATAGGTACGAGAATAATGAAAATATGGTGTATATGGTATC
Organism: Picea sitchensis; assembly: GCA_010110895.2. Lineage (NCBI taxonomy): Eukaryota > Viridiplantae > Streptophyta > Pinopsida > Pinales > Pinaceae > Picea > Picea sitchensis. The sequence continues at coordinate 44,032 of SNQJ01S0014251.1, forward strand.
AACTCTCAATAAAGAAGATTATATCAACTACAATAGATTAAATGGGTTGGTGAAAGAAGTGTATTATCTTAGCCTATACCAAGGTTAAAATATCATAAAAATCAGAGGATGGAGGAACGTTTGCAATTTATCGAAGGGAAATAAGAGATGGAAAACTATTCAAAGAATATACTATAGGGAATGAGTCCAAACTGCATATTTCCCTTAATGGACCTATGCACCCAAGAGACAATATAGGTAAGTTCTCTTTGCATAACCCTAGATTGTATTTAGGTTTTTTCAAGATCTAGGGCTTGTGGATCTATAATCCTACCCCAACATATCCAATAAAGGGGGGAATATGAAGTTTAAAAATGGGAAAAGGGTTAGGAATTCAACCATTCACCAAACCTAGAATATACTCCTAGGAATAAAAAACAAGAGAATGGATCTATATTAGAAACTAAGGGGGAAAGTGTTCCTTTTCCATATTCATAACTCTTAGGTGATTTGAAGGAGAGTCAATGAAAAACCCAAAAGTCACTACATGCAATGTACAATGGTAGAGGGTATATTAATAAGAGAAATCAATAAAAATACATGATCCGAAGAAAGTCTCTAGAGCTAACATCCATAAAGAATCCCATTGTTCTTTATCCAGATCAAGTGCAAACTATTAAGGTCTTAAGAGAAGGTGGAAACAAGTTTATTCCTTAAGAAAATATTCATAAGGTGGGAAGTGTTTCTTCAAAGGAAAATATATCAAAGGTGAGGAAAATAAAGGTCTCCAGGCACGAAAAGGAGGGTCCAACACTAGTGGTGGGTGAAGGAGTGTCAATAGAAGATATAAGAAGTTTTAAAAATATGATTTTAGTTGGGAACTCCCACATAAGATACATCTCATAATCCTCATTAAGGAAGTGGGTGGTTTGGAATTGGAGTGAGATATTATATAATGATCCACCTTTCCACATCCTTTCCAGAGGATGGATAACTTTCTTATTCCAAGAGGAGAATGATTGGGAACAAATTGTAGAGAGGAATCCATTATGGACTAATACCCATATGGATTTAAAATCCCAGGAACCTTGTTTTGATCCAAACAAAGGGTAGGTAAATAATCCTAGGAACCTTGTTTTGATCCAAACAAAGGGTAGGTAAATATGCAGGCCCTATGGGTGAAGCTCATATGCCTCCTCTTGGAGCTATGGAAGGAATATATATTGGAAATAATTGGGTTCATTCTAGGTAAGCTCATTTGTGTATGCCCAAATCTCTATGAACATTCAAATAGAATCATAAAAAAACTATGTGTTGAATTTGACTTATGGAAATGGTTACCTAAAGTGGTGTATATGGGAAATAAAGTTATATTTAGAAGTTAAAATATTAGAGTGTTCCCTTTCAATTTCATTATTGCCAATAATATGGGCATATTAAACATGACTACCCTCTTCTCCAATAGAAGGGATCGTCTCCAAATAGGAGAAGAGTCCAAGAAAAATCTCAATGTGTCTCTCCAAATGATGGGAATCCATATTTTGATGAAGCAACTAAGAAGAAAAGAGAGGATTATTATCCAAAGGGGAATCAACAAGGCCATATATCAGAAAAGTGCAATAGAATAAAGTTACTAAGAATAAAAAAGTTAGGTCCATGCAAGAGGGGAAAACTATTTTGGTTTTCTTCCTCAAGTGAAGCTAAGATTAATAGGGGCGGACCTGATACAAAATACACCTTAGAGGAAGGAGGGATTAAATACATAGTAGTGGATACTACTTATAAGCCCCCTTCGAACATATATGAATTTAGTGTCGACCCAAAGGATATTTCTCTAGGGTATATTGAACTTCAAAATTAGACAAGGATGACCCAACATGAAGAGGAATACCCATCATTCTCGAATAAGGTATGTATGGGGTGCAAGTATAAGTGATTATTTATCTAAAAAGAGAGAGAAAATCCTAAATGGTCCATCAAAGAAAAAATTGGAGTCTAGATATAACTTTCATTGTAATAAACCTAATGTGAATCATGCCCATGACTCTAAGATAATGGGGGAATTCAATCATATGGAGATGACACTATTATAGGCTCAATGCAAGGTAGGAAATATTGTATACATATAGCTATATAAAATTTAGAAAAAGAAGTGAATTCAAGTAAACAATGTACTATTCTTAGGACCCTTGTAGTAGTAAAGTCCACAAGGAAGGTTTAAACATAATGCTACTTTCTATGAAGATACATGGCTTGGGGGAAATCCACAAAGGGAATGTGATTCATATAGTAGTTTGCACTCACAATGTTGACATTCTTTGTTTGTGGGAAATGATTGTAGTAGGGAATGCATCCATTGGTTTCATGGCAGGGATTTTAAAGGGATAAGAATTTGTGGCTTAGGATTCTGAAGGCAAATCAAAGGGTTGCTAATTGGATGGAATAAAATGTGATGGGTATCAAAGTTGGAACAAATTAACTCATGTATTATGGTGGAAATACAATCTCTATATTTAAATAAGACCCTTATAATATTAAATATACACAGTCCATACTCTAATAGAAATGAGTTTTGGAATCATTGGTTCAGGTAGGATTATACTGTTAGAATATAATGGATGTGCTCGTTTTACCATCGACAATATCACTATTGTCACCCAACCATAGGCCGAAGCCACCCTCCGAGCACCTTAACCTTAACAGAGAATCACTCTGGAAGCAAACCCTAGGCTAGATAGCCAAACAAAGGGTAGCGCACCTTTCCCCAAGGATATCACACCAAACAAGAGACGATCAGATATTCCAAACCATAACCAAGAGATAGTCCAAGACAAAACACAATCTGCTAGCTGCAACAACTGCACCGACAACTCTCCTCCAAACTTGTGCATAAACTGCACAACTGCAGTGCGCACAAGTGTTGCTCTGCAATTCTGAGAATGCCTCCCAGAATGAAGACTGGCCTCCTGTATTTATACTAATTTTAGCTAACTGCCTGGATCGACTTCTCATTCTGGGTGTCTATTTACTTAGTATATAATATTTCTTCTGGACGACTTCTTATGTTGTAGGCTAATAACCTAATACCAATTATCCTCTTGAGCCGACTTGTCTTCTAGGGTTATTAGCCAACTCATTAGGGTTTCTTCTTGCTTCCCGAAATATTCTTTTCTTGTTAGGTTTACACATGGAGGTAAATACCTCCCGCAACTACCATAATATTAACACTCCCTCCTAGCTAGGGAGGTATTACAAGCAATGGTCTTGAGCACAAACATACCATTCACCCGGTAGCATCAACATAGTTGTATAGACTATCTCATGACTAGATCATGAGCACCATCATCACCATCAGTGTCATCAACTGCATCATCTCTCGAAACCATACTCTATCTGAGTAATTAGACATGATGCTAGATAAGTCACTCACATCACAGAGTGACACAAGATCCATTCTTCTAATATGGACATATGTCCTAGAAAAATAAATGTCCTAAACCATTTTCCATCTGGGAAATCTCTATCCATTGATCATTCATCTAGCTGATAATCATTTTCAACACTGTTGATAGTCTTCAAGGCAATCAGAACAATATCATTCAATAGAGCACAATTGTGTCTATCGATAGTAGTAAACAACTACAATCCAAGGGTACACTACCACACCAAGTAGCACACAGGTACTTGATCAATGACGTATAGTCACAAACAGTGGAACACATCCACCACAGTAGTATACATCTATTGTCTAGAGACATACAGTCTTCATAACAATCATCCGATATCAACGTGCACATAAACAATGTTATGATATAAACTGAATCATCTGGGCCATTATTCCACTCACATCTGTGAGATATTGGAAGAGTATCTGCCCTCAAAAGCTAAAACATCAATGATGAGCTATCTGGACTATTCTTCTCAAGCAAGGAATAATAAATGTCTTGATTTATGAGCCTGGACCATTCCCCACCCTGGGCCATTCCTCTGACACTAGACAAAGTGTAACCTAGAGAGAATGAGTTTGCCCTAAGACATGTATGTCCCTGATTGTTGAACCTGGACCATTCCTCCAACACTAAACAAAGTGCAACCTGGAGAGAATGAATATGCACTAAGGAATGACTGTCTGGACCATTTCCTAAGGAAATGACTGTCCTTCACCAACCTCCAAAATGGACCATTCCCATGTTAACCACAATGGGAAATCGTTGTCCAGCGAGGCGAGCCAATCTTCTTGAGTAACCCTCAAGAAGAGAGATTGCCCTAGACCATTCCCCATGTTAACCACAATGGGAAATCTTTGTCTATGGTACATCAACAATCCATCGAACCATTTTCATTACGAAAATGACCATTCGATCTGGACCATTTTCCGAACTGGAAAATGTCTGTCCGTCAGAAATCTCAAACCACTTTCCGAATTTGGAAAGGAACTGCTCATCTTGGACCATTTTTCGAACTGAAAAATGACTGCCCATCAATCAATAACACATTAGTGCTCCCTCCCAACCTGGGATTCATCTCTTCCTTCTTCAATAAGGAAGTCGTCTCCACGAGCTCCAACTTGAGTACACAAACTCTTTCATCTTGGACAGAAGATTTACCAAAATGTCTGCTTATCTGCTCATCTGTGGAGATATATATTGGAGAACCACTTTCTCCTTTCTGGACTTCATCACGGAGAATGTAATGCTTGATCTCAAATGTACTTCGTTCTGGAACATTGGTTTTCTATGAAGGCTTCATATAGCTCCGATCAATAAAGTATATCATTGTTGGATTCCTCTTTGGTTCCTGCTAGCTCACAACATCGTGGCAAGGGTCAAACTAGAACATATCCATGTGGCACTTCTTCTGTCATCATGAGATCTTTGTCATAGATTGGCAATCCATCACCCTGATCTTCTGAGTAATCATTTTGATACAATATCTCTGTTATAGAAAGTCTTCACCACACTTCTGCTGTGCATTGGAGGTTCTCCACCAAGTTGTCTTCTTCCATCTAAATACAAGGGTCTCTTTCTGGTATGCCTCAAAGCCTTGAGGTTGCTCTTCATACGCTCTTTGTTCAATTGCTCTGGAGAACAATCTTTGCATTCATCTGATGTAGAATTCCAACCCATGGATATTGCGGATGATATAATGACTCATGTAGAGGTATGTCTGGTTTACTGGAATGAGTAATCATCATAGTCTTCTCCCTCCATCTGGGAGAACCTCTAGTTCTAAATCTCGCAATGCTTTCATTCATAAGTCTTCCATACATTGTTCTTCATCACAAATTTCAGTTCCTCTGCTTGATTACTTTTAGTGAGTTCATATCAAGCTGGTAATCTTGTGATTCTTGATACATTGACTGATTGTTCTGGCTTTTCTTTCTTTCTTGGAATCTTCATGTTCTTCCTCGTGTTTCTCTTTAGCCCTTGGGTCCATGGAATTTCTTATAGATTCCATGCCCTAGAGATTCCACTTCTTTCTTTCATCATAGGATCACGGATGTGGATGGACAACCAGGGATACTTTAAGGATGCTCTTTGAAGAAAACTTCTTCTAAGGTCGAACTGAACACTTACTGCCTTTCATGGATACTACCATGGATATATACTTCATCATCTTCAATGGATCATAGGATTAGCTCCCTCCTAATCCTTGCTTTATGTATGAGTGCATGTTTTTCTTTTGGAAATATATAATCAGCTCCCTCCATAATCCACGCTTTCATCTGCATCCTTATTGCCTTCTGCAAGGTGTCACAAGTCTTTCTCCAATTTCTTCTTGATTGCTGACTTCTTCCTGTCTTTTACTTCTTCTCTTTTATGTCGAGATTGATTCTGATTTCGAATTATCTTGCAGTTGTTACTTATGTAATAACTTTCACATGAATTGTTTGATGTACTTCATCCTTTCATTTGTATTGTTTGACTTGTAGTCATAATGCTAGAAATCCTTTTTGTTTCTTCCATAGGTATGGTTTCTCTTTGAACACATTATCTTCTAAGAAGTAGATATGCAAGATATGTACAGAAAACATGGTATATACAATAACTATGAAGAGTATTGTTACCTTGTCTCAGAAGAAGAAGTATTTTTCATCCTGCTTAGCCTTCTTTGTAGGTTCCTTTTCTTCGGCAACTAATGCTTCGTGTGTATCATTCCTTTTCATTAGCTCGGGACAATGATTCTTGTAGTGACCGTATTTTCCACAGTTGAAGCATTGTATTTCTAACATATCTTTCTCTTGATTTGGCTTCTTCCTTGAGCCAAACTTCCTTTTGTTCCTGAAATTCTTGAATCTTGTTGTGAATGCTTGATCATTGTATTTCTTTTGAGGTTTCTCTTTTGCACTAATCCTTGATTCTTCTTATGCACAACAAGTCCAAATTTATTCAAATGTAGGATACTCCTTCCTTGTGTTCATGCTTGCGGAAAATGCATCCCACCTCTTGGGAAGACCATTGAGTACTATGTTTACCAATTCCTTCTCTGAAATGATCTCTTCAATAGCTTGTAGTTGATATATTAACTAAGAGATTCTCACAAAGTATGATGTTATACTGTCATCATCATTCATATTCATGTCACAGAGCTCATTCTTCAGACTCATTACTTGTCCAATGTTTCTGACTGAGAAGAGGTTTGTTAGGGCATCGTACATCTTCTTCGATGAGTCAAGATGGGAGATGTAGGGTATCAAGTGGTATTTATAGAATCCACTATAATACTCATGGAATTGATGTCACCATCTTTGAACTTCTCCATAACTACAACGTTCTTTGGTTCCTTCTCTTTCCTTCTTCAAACTGGTTTCATGATCTTTAGTTCCTTCTCTTTTCCTTCTTCAAACTCTGGTTTCATGATCTTTCCTTTCACGATATCCAACACTTTATTCTTGGCAAGGATGAGGTCAATCCTTGTCTTCCACACTCTGAAGTTAGAATCTCCGTCTAACTTGTTTTCTGACTTCATAGAGTAAGTCATGGTTTCCTTGACTTGGTCAACCCTAGATTTGACCAAAAACTCAAACTTGACGTTTTAGCTTGCTAAGAGTACCAGGAGGTGCGCTAGGCTAGGGCGCACTGGTTTATCTAGAAATCAGGTCAATCCCTTCACTTAAGGTACCTCAACGAGAGGGTTAGGATTTCTGCAACTGCACCTGCTAGTAACCCTAGTGGCATTGCTTTAGTAACTGCTCCTGCTAGAAACCCTAGCGACAGTTCTTCAACGAGCTTAGTATCCTTATGGCTATGCTCCCTTCCAGTGGTTAGACTGAATGAAGGAAGTGTGGGCCCATAAATTGTTAGAATATAATGGATTTTCTTGTTTTACCATCGACAATATCACTATTGTCACCCAACCATAGGCTAAAGCAACCCTCCGAGCACCTTAACCTTGACAAAGAATCACTCTGAAAGCAAACACTAGGCTAGATATCCAAACAAAGGGTAGTGCACCAAACCATAAACAAGAGATAGTCCAAACCATAAACAAGAGATAGTCCAAGCCAAAACACAATATGCTAGCTGCAACAGCTGCAACGACAACTCTCCTCCAAACTTACGCACAAACTGGGCAACTGTAGTGCACACAAGTGTTGCTCTACAATTATGAGAATGCCTGCCATAATGAAGACTGGCCTCTTGTATTTATACTAATTATGGATAACTGTCTGGGCCGACTTCTCATTCTAGGTGTCTATTTACTTAGTATATAATATTTCTTCTGTTCGACTTCTTCTCTTGTAGGCTAATAACCTAATACCAATTATCCTCTTGAGACGACTTGTCTTCTAGGGTTATTAGCCAACTCATTAGGGTTTCTTATTGCTTCCCAGAATATTCTTTTCTCGTCGGGTTTACACATGGAGGTAAATACCTCCCACAACTACCATACTATTAACATATACTAGGAGAGGGAATGTCATAGTCAAGGGAGATTTGAACTTTATAATGAAAAAGGAAGATTTTGGGGTACTAATGGTATACCAAATTCACTTGCATATTATTTCATCTATGAGTTTGATGAAGTAAAACCATGTTATGTTGAACCAACAAAAGTGACCATGACTACGTGGAATAATTGTTTGGGGGATGAGGGTATCTCCAAGATAATTGTCATAGTCTTTGTCTCAAACAAGATTCTAGTAGAACCAACAAAGATAAGATATTGAGTAGGTGCAGGGGGTGTATTTGACCATTCACCTATCTTTCTTTCTTTTTGGTTGGAAACTTCATCCACGGGAAAACCTTGCACACTTCCCCTCATTCCAAGGATGGTACGCAATGTAAAGTAAGTCATGTAGACTATTGTATGTGTTATCTCCTCAGATAAATTAATCAAGTTGTTTTATTTTAGGTGATAGGATGTCATTCAAAAAATACATTTCTAAATTTTTAAAACTCATTTTTGAGAGCATTTTGCATGTAATAAGTTTAAAAAAACATTTGGTTTCGTTTTCATTTCAAAAAAGTCAAATATCARGTTTCGGTGGCTTAGGCGCTTCTTCAAAAGGTCTTCTTAGCTACCGAAAGCCTTAGCTTTCGACAGCTTAAACAAGAAATTCAGGGCTATTTTAGCCACCAAATCGCAGGGCTATTTTAGCCACCAAATCACACGCCTAAACCGTTGGGATTGAGGTTTTATAATTGCAATTGGCCGCCGAAAATACAGGAGGAACACTGTTTCGAGACTTGGAGCTGATCTTTGCATGATATATCGAATCTTTTCAAATTGTTGTTTCATCAAATCACATGGTTACGTACTTCCCATCAATACAATCACCAACCATGATTGTTTCAAATCTTAAGCTGCTCTTTCGCATCCCTTGTAATCAGTGCCACGTTCTAATGCATGCCTCATACTTCTCATCCCTATCATAGCCGAGCCAAATCTTCCTAAGTCTACGCTGTGTAATTTTCCCCCAAACCCCGATTTTCCAATTGCAGGTGTACAGGAACATTGCGACAGATGAAGAAAGGAGGATCAAAACCGAGGAAGGAGCTAGATGATATTAGTTACTTGGAATCGCACTTCGAGGTATGCCAACTTTTCAGGGACGTAGGTTGCTACAATTTTTGTAAAAAATTACACATCTCTCACCAACAGGTGGCAGAAGCTTTTGCCCCGACTTTCGATGGAAGGAAAACAGTCATCGATCAAGATGAATTCCAGGTGGATGAAGCCCTCATATTTGATGTGACAGAGCTTCCCAGGACTGGAGAAAACTGGTTCAAAACCATTGTCACAAAGAATGTTGAATTTTGGTCCTACTTGAAACCAGAACACAAGTGTTTGGTATGGAAGAAAGACATTCCGATGTCTTTCCTTGAAGAGAAATGGCAACAGTTATTAAAATCCATTCTTGTTTATATAACTTGTGAAGGTAGATATAATAGGGTGATGATTTACCATTTCAAACTCATGAACCATTTCACTGGTAGAAACCCACTTAATCTGACTTATTATCTCCACAAAATATTATCTAAGATGGCTCATCAGGTCAAGGCTAAGCCCAATAAGGTTGCAGACAGGTTATCCCACCATGGTTTGATTAAACTCTTGGTTTATGAGTTGTTGCAGAGAAGAAGCAAAGAATGGAATTACTTCTTGTTCTGGAATGATTTTCAGACTGATGTACATCTAGAGGGTAAGAAGAGTCCTTCTTCCAAGAAGTCTTCTACTCCTAGAAGTGGAAAGAGGAGGAGGAGAGTTATCTCTCCAGTTCCAGTTAATCAGTCCTCTCCTTCTTCTAAGCCTAATAAAACTAAGAAGAAACTAAACTTCAGCAATGAGACAGAGAAGGCCGAAGAACCCCCAGTGAACAAGAGAATTCTTAATCTTCCCTACATAGACTCGGAGGATGAAGAGCACCAGATTGAAACAGTGCATGAAGATTCAGTTACCACAGGACATGAAGATGCAGTATATGTAAATGTATTCACAATAAGGTATGAAGATCTTCCATCACCTACACCCAAAGAAGAACAAGAACTACAAGTTGTAGATGCCTCATCTAGCAAAAAAGTGAAGCAGAGTAAATCAAAGTAAATCAAGAAACTTGAAAAGAAGTTAGCTCAACAAGAAGTGCTAGAAAGGGTAATTAAAACCAGATATGAAACCTTGTCCAAGAATTTTGCAGAAAGCAACTCAGCCTTAGAAATATTAGCACATGAAAGCATAAAGGAAAAGAAAAAGAAGGAGAAGATTGTAAAAGATTACAAAAGCTTATGGAGAGTATCTAGAGACTTGAAGAAAAAGGTCAGGGCTTTAAGGTCACAAACTATGTCTTCAAAACACCAGTCTCAAACACATGCTACTCTTGAAACCCTAGCAGAGGTAGCAGTTCAGTGCAATGAACCAGAGGCAACCAACAATCCTACAATCATTCCAGAATATGAGCAAGGAGCAGAAGCCTCAGAAGATCAGCCCTAAGGCGTTTTGGAGCTAAGACAAAAGGTATTTTGAAATTTTGATAATTTTCATTAAGACGAAACTTTCAGTGGCTTAGGCAAACATTTTCGATTGTTCATTAGCCACCGAAAGCAGAGCTTTCAGTAGCTAATTGGTCCATATTTTGTCTATTCTAACTATCGAAAGCACTGACAGGGTAGAAAGTTAGTATTTTTGCATAGTTCCAAGTTTTCCTTGTCTAAAAGCCTCAGGAATAGCTCCAATCGATAAATAATAATTAAAGACATCCTTATCAAGAGTCTGTTTTGATTTTGGAGATGCTCTACAAAGCGAAAAGGTCAAATTGGTTAGCTATTTTCAAGGAAAAAATTGTTTTATTGTCAGTAGGTGTCATTTTCTACTTCTCTCATATCTTATGAAAATCCATCAGCCTCGGAAGGCTTACTACACCTGTCGAAGATTATGAAGGACATGAGTATCACCCAAGAATAGGAATTGACCTATTTTATAGGATCTTTGCCTATTTTCTTGGGCCAGTTATTGACTTTATATTTTTGACAAAATTCGATCCAGTATCCTAGGATCTGGAAACTGTTTGTAAAGGCTATAAAGCCAAAAATATTAGAATAATGAAGGGTTCGACTTTGAGTTCTAGACTCTATTGTCATTGTGATACATACACTTTCTTTAATATATTCAGCCTGCAAACTTCTTTCATTGTTATTGTCAGACTTTCTTTTCATTTCTATTCTATGCCTATGAGTTGAAATAATTTCTTTGTCTCTGTTTAAATGTCCTATGGTAATTGTCATCTTACCTTTGATTATTAAACAAGAATCATAAGCATCCACTGCTAGTTTGTTGACCCATCATATATATTGTTTATGTATGTTTTGGTTAATTGATTGGTTTCTTATCCATTTGATTTACAAACCTATCTGATAATAGCTCTTGAAGGCCTTGTACTGTTTGAATATAACTAAATTGTCTTGAAGATACAATCCAGTGATTTATATATTCATCTTGATCCAACCCCACACCCATTATTGAGTAAATAATTACAAAAACAGTTAAGTTACCAAGCATCTCTGAGATACAACCTAGGAGAGTTTCCTGGAGTGATAACAAATCGGCGTCGTTGCCGGGGAGCAGAGATTAAAGCTTATCTTCCTTGGGAAACAACATAGATCCAACTTTGATGATAGACAAAGTGCATACACTACTTTGGTTGTAATCATCTATCTGGCGACTCCATTGGAACGAAGTGGCTCCAAGAAGGGATCATACCAAAGCAAATCAAGAAAGGCCACTGGCAACACCAGTTTCAGACCCTGAGAAGATCATCAGAAGTGGAAAAGAACTGCAAAGACAAACTTCCAGATCTACAAGAGCATCTAGACCAGGTATTTCAAGAAGCACTTCTTCATTTGTATCTAGAGAACCTCTTGTCGAATCCACTTCCGCTGAAACTTCTAGTTCTCATAAAATTGTAATTGAGTCAGAAAGCTTAAAGGGTGATGAGCCTTCAATTTCTTCTAATGTTATAGATCCTATTTATGAGCATATTACTATATCTGACTTAGGAAAGAAGTTGTAGAATCTATCCAAGAAGAGGACTCTTCCTCTTCCTTGAATTCTTCACAAACTGAGCCTGGAATTTTTTTTTTCTATACCAATACCATTTTGCCCATTCTTGAAGATATTTTACAAGACCTTTTCTCTAAGGGTGAAGAAAACTTGGCCTTGTTGCTTGGCCAGTTTTACAAAGTTTCTTATTTCCCACCTTGTTTAGATTTTGAAGGAACCACATTCCAGGGTAGTCATTCTACCAGTGCTTCCACTTCATTCCTCAGCGAAGTAAAACCACCATCATTTTCCATAGTCCCACCTGTCCCATCTCAGTCATCATCTATAGACACATCTTCCTCTGCATCAACCCCTAAGATTGTCATGGCTGCTCCTTTGACAAAAATGGAACAGATCTTAGCAAATAGGTATGCTCCTCTTGTTTTTCCCAATCCTTTGTCAGCCATGCCAACAAGAGATTATCATAAGTACATGCCCAAGTTTACTAGATCTGGAGATTATACTATTGAAGATCACATAGAGGATTTCTATGCCTATGCTGAGAACATTAACATTTCTGAGGAAGATGTTTGGACCAGAATTTGTGTGCAGAGCTTGGATGGTCAAGCTAGGAAGTGGTTCAAGGAACTGCCAGCTAATTCAGTGGCAGGTTTGAGAAATTAGATGAAGTGTTTTTGAAACATTGGGGAGAAAGAAGAGAACTTTTGTATTATATTACTGAATTTGGAAATCTAAAAAGAGAAAATGGTGAATCTGTCTCAGACTTCACCAAAAGATTCAATAAGATGTTTGGCAAGATCCCTGCATAGATCAAGCCAACTGACACAGCAACAAAGATTACTTACTCTTCTGCCTTTGATCTAGAATTATGATTAATCCTTAGATAAAGAAGGTCAGCCACACCCGCCTTAATGCAATATGTTTCTCTTGAGGTTGAATCTAACATCATGGAATCCCAGAAACTTAAAGGTAAGTTTCAGAGAAAGAAGTCATCTGTTGATCCTCCTCCTTCTTCAAATACCAAAATGGAAAAGATGGCCAAGATGTTGGATAGCTTGACCTCGGAGATGTCAAGACTGAAAATTCAGGGTCAGCAACCAGCAAGAGGTAGAGAGACTAATGCCTATGCTCCCAGGAACCCTAATGCATTCCCTTACAGAAGGAACAACCAGCAGGTCCAAATCCTTCAGAGAGACAAGAATGCAGCTGAAGACCAAAGGATCAGGGCCCCTTTTCAAAATGTTGTGCTGGAACAAGAGCAGGAGCTATCTCATGGTGAAGTTGAAGAAGAAGATGACATCAATTGCTTTGAGGATGATGTTGATTCCTCCTTCTTGACACAAAAAAATTATGAGGATGCCCTCGTGAATGACCAGATTAATGATGCAAGCATTAAAGAATCTTTCTATCATACAGATGATCAAGAAGGTTATAATTTAAGATCCAAGACTGTTGTTTCAAAGCCATTGCTTGTTGCCCCCGGAAAGAAGAAAGATGTTGCTGCCAAACAGCCTGTTGTTCCTACAAAACAGATGTCCACTCCTGCAAAACAACAGCAGAAGCCAATGCAGCCCCAAGCTAAGGATCAAGTGTCCCTCAGAGCTCCCTTTAATGAGGTAAGACCTTCCGACAAAATATTGTATTCATTTAATTTCGAATCAGAAATTCAGAAGGTAAAAATACCTATGCCATTGATTGAACTTATGAAGAATGATATATTCAAGTATGCTATCCTGAAGTCCCTTCAACCAAAGACTCCCATAGCTGTTGATTATGTAAACCTTCAAGATGATAAGCCCACAGTGACTATAGGACCTATGGTTGAGAACTGAGATGATTCTTGTCCACCCTTCTACATATCCCTGAATATCCATGGCAATATCCTTCACAACTACTTGCTTGACTTGAGAGCGTCACACAATCTTATGCCTAAATCAGTGATGGATGAGATTGGACTTGACATCACAAAACCTTACCATGATCGCTTCTCTTTCGACTCTAGGAAAGTTAGATGCCTCGGCCTCATAAAATACCTTGTCATAAACCTTTCCCAGCTTCCAATGAGAAGCATGGTAATGGATGTTGTAGTGGTTGACATCCCACCCAAGTTCGGCCTCCTCTTGTCACGTTCATGGAGAAAAAGGCTAGGTGGTACCCTGCAGATGGATCTTTCGTATGCCACAGTCCCGGCGTTTGGAGGAGAGGTAAAGCGACTTTATAGAGAGAATTGGCTTGCCTACATCATTAGTGATGAGAAGAATTATGTAAACCATCCCATCTATGCATTGGACACAGACTTTGGGGCACGCATTCTACAAATAGATGATTCTTAGCCAGCTCCTTTGCAACTCACAAAGCCTACTTATCAACAGTCTGATGGAGAGAGTACTCCCATCTGGAGCATGTTCTTTGATGATGCCATTACCAAAGACTCAGCAGGTGCAAGTGTAGTTTTGATTTCTCCTTCAAAGGAGACTATTCATTTCTCTTTTAAACTAGATTTCAAGACTACTAACAATATAGCAAATTATGAGGCTTTGTTGTTGGGATTAAATGCTGCCAAGGAGATGGGAATCAAAGGTCTAAAGGTGTTTGGAGATGCAGATCTCATCATACAACAAGTGAACAGTACTTTCCAAGAAAAACATATCAGGTTGAAATCTTACAGAGATGAGGTATGGAAACTCAGGGACTCTTTTTCCATTTTTGATATTTCTTATATACCCAGAGCTATGAATCACCTAGCTAATTCCCTTGTTGTCTCGGCCAGTATATTCATTCCTCCCATGCCTCCTAGACTGAACTATGAAATCCAAGTCAAATATAGACCATCCCTACCCGACAATGTCAAGTATTGGAAAGTCTTTGAAGATGATGATGAGCTTAGTAGATTTCTCCAGGTCGTAGATGAATTTTCTGATATGCATATTGACCAGGAAAATCAAAATGTAGAGGAATAAAAAAATCCTAAGTTGAAGAGAAAAATGGGTCAACGCGATATTGTTCAGCTTCCTAGCAATTATATACCTCGAGGTTTGGTGCCTCTTGAGAAGCTTTTTGACCAAAATGATGTCCCCTAAAAACCTGATAAGAAGAGAAGGATCTTGTTGTCCATGAGCATAATATAGGAAGCCAGAGTTATCCTAAATTCATAAATTTGTCCACTGAGTTAACTGATGATCAGAGGTCTGAATATTGCAGCCTTATGAAGGAATTTGTTGATGTATTCACCTAGAAATACAGTGATCTGAAAACCTATAATACTGATGTCATTCAACGTAAGATTCCTTTGGAGAAAGACACCATCCCATTCAAACAGAAGTTGAGACCTATCAGTCCTCTCTTATTGCCTGTAATCAAAAAAGAAATCAAAAAGCTCCTCGACGCCAAAATCATAATTCCACTGAGATACTCTAAATGGGTTGCAAACCTAGTGATAGTGAGGAAGAAAAATGGCGAGATCAAGTTATGCGTTGATTTTAGAAACCTAAATAAATGCTCCAAGAAAGACAACTATCCCCTACCCAAGATGGAGCACTTGTTGCAGAGAGTTTCAGGAGCCAGTGTCATGTATTTCCTAGATGGCTTCTCAGGCTATAACCAAGTTTCTGTACACCCTGATGGCCAAGAAAAAACTGCCTTTACTACTCCTTAGGGTTCTTTCATGTACGCCCAAGATGCCATTCGGGCTAATGAATGTCGGGGCCACCTTTCAGAGGGCCATGGAGATAGCCTTTGTTGGAGAGAAGGACAAGTTTGTCCTCATCTATATTGATGATATCACAGTTTATTCCAGTAGTCATGAAGAGCATATGAAGCATCTGAAAAGAGTATTTTTGAAATGCAGATAGTTTGGGATTTTGCTGAACCCAAAAAAGTCTCAATTTGCTCTCAAGAAGGGTAAGCTCCTAGGCCACATTGTTTCAGTAGAGGGAGTGAAAATTGATCCAGCTCGGGTTGAAGCAATTCAAAATTTGTCCATACCAAGGTCAAAGAAGGATATCCAATCCTTGCTCGGTAAGATAAATTTTGTCAGAAGGTTTATTCCTAATTTTGTCGAGTTAGTGAAACATATAACCTCTATGCTGAAAAAGGGATCTGAGATCAAATGGACAGGCAGTGCAAGAAGTTCATTCCAAAGTATCAAGAAGTCTATCACGGAATCTCCTACTCTAATCAGTCTAGATTACATGAAGAGCTTCTATATTTTCTCTTTTACTTCCTATGACACAGTGGCATCAGTCTTGTTACAAAAAGATGATGAAAGTCTTGATCACCCAGTGGATTTCTTCAACAAATCACTCAGGGATGCTGAACTAAGGTATGATCCTATATAAAAACAAGCCTATGCTCTCATTAAGTCATTAAAAACTTTCAAAATTGATATCCTCCATGCAAAGGTTTTTGCCTATGTTCCTTCAGCCTTGTGAAGGATGTCTTGACCCAGCCTGATATTGATGGAAAGAGAGTCAAATGGATCACAAAGCTGATTGAGTTTGACATAGAAGTGAAGCCCACCAAGATGGTAAAAGGCCAAGGCCTTGCCAAGATCATGACAGAAGAGAACTGTGATCTTTTAGGCATAAATTTCATTGGGGTAAGTTCATCAGGTTTGCAGACAAAGGTAGCAGCAGAAGAGCAGCATGACAGCCAGAAGGTGGCTAAGAATTTGTCTTCATGCGAGTGGTATTCAAGTATTGTTCATTTTTTGTAGAAGTTGGAGGTTTCTCCTGAACTTAGCATGACTCAAGCCCGAGCTCTTAAGCTCAGAGCAATTAAATTTTGCATTAATGATAATCTTTTGTATTGGAAATATCCTTCTGGTTTACTGTTGAGATGTTTGGAAAAAGACGAGTCAGTTGAAGTCATGCATCAGTTCCATACAAGTATTTGTGGAGGCCATCATTACTGGAAGACCACAACTCATAACATCCTAAGGGCTGGGTACTATTGGCCTTTTCTTATTTCATATGTGTGCACCTTTGTGAAATCTTGTGATAAGTGCCAAAGATTCACAGGGAAGCAACAACTCAAATCTCTGCCCTTGAGACCTATTGTAGTCAATGGTCCCTTTCAACAGTGAGGCTTAGATTTCATAGGCAAGATTAATCCTTCATCTAGTGGTCAACATAAGTGGATCCTGGTAGCCACTGACTATTTGACGAAGTGGATAGAGGCAATCCCCACTAGAAATTCCACTCATCAAGTCGTCATGAAGTTTCTCTATGAAAACACCCTGATCAGATTTGGCTGCCCAAAAAGGCTAGTGACAGATAATGCATCAGCCTTTAAAGTTGATGCATTGGTTGACATGTGTAAGTCAATGGGCATTCAATTGGTACACTCTACCTCCTACTACCCTCAAGGCAATGGTCTTGCCGAGTCATCCAATAAGAGTCTAGTCAAAATCATCAGAAAGTTGTTGGAGGAGAATCAAAAGAGCTGGGATTCTAAACTAAAGTTTGCTCTTTGGGATGACAGAGTGACCAACAAGAAATCTATAGGGACTTCTCCTTTCAAACTGGTTTATGGCATTGATGCCATTTTCCCCATTCAACTAGTTCTACCAGTGGCTAAGTTCTTTCAGGAAGAACAAACTGAATCAAATGATATGGTGAGGAGAATTCTTGACTTGGTAGAATTGCAGCAAGTCAGAGAACAGTTGGTGGACAAATCAGAAGCTCATCAAAAGAGGATCAAGGATACTTTTGACAGAAAAACAAACGTGGACAACTTTCAAGTTGGTGACTGGGTTCTGAAATGGGATTCTCTCAGACAAGATAAAGGCAAGCATGGCAAGTTTGACTCTTTGTGGACTGGTCCTTTCATGATAACTCAAGTACAACATAACAACACTTTCATTCTGCAAAGTCTAGAAGGTGAAGAAATGTTTGGTGGCCCAGTAAATGGGCGTTTTTTGAAACTCTATTTTATCTAAGGCTTCAAAACCTTACCATTGTAAATTTTATTTTCAGTTTTTGTTTGTTTTTGCAAAATAACTCCATGCCCAATGGAAACACTAGTAGATAAGTTTGAATTTTTGTCTTACATGAAAGGCATTGGTTCTATGGTTCTTGAAACCTCACAGGGAGGCTTTCACCCCCAATAGGAGCCAATGTTATCTCCTCAGATAAATTAATCAAGTTGTTTTATTTTAGGTGATAGGATGTCATTCAAAAAATACATTTCTAAATTTTTAAAACTCATTTTTGAGAGCTTTTTGCATGTAATAAAGTTTAAAAAAAAAAATAGTTTCGTTTTCATTTCAAAAGAGTCAAATCTCAGGGTTCAGTGGCTTAGGCGCTTCTTCAAAAGGGCTTCTTAGCTACCGAAAGCCTTAGATTTCAGTAGCTTAAACAAGAAATTTAGGGCTATTTTAGCCACCGAAATCGCAGGAGCGTGGGAGGAGTCAGCACGTCCTTTCAAACGCCTAAACCGTCGGGATTGAGGCTTTATAATTGCAATCGGCCACCAAAAAGATAGGAGGAAAATCGTTTAGAGACTTGGATCTGATCTCTGCATGATATATTGAATATTTTCAAATTATTGTTTCATCAAATCACATGGTTACATACTTCCCATCATTACAGTCACCAACCATGATTGTTTCAAATCTTAATTTGTTCTTTCACATCCCTTGTAATCAGTGCCACGTTCTAATGCATGCCTCATACTTCCCGTTCCTGTCACAGCGGAGCCAAATCTTCCTAAGTCTACGCTGTGTAATTTCCCCCCAAAACCCGATTTTCCAATTGCAGGTGTACAAGAATATTGCAATAGATGAAGAAAGGAGGATCAACTCCGAGGAAGGAGCTAGATGATATTAGTTACTTGGAATCGCACTCGGAGGTATGCCAACTTTTCAGGGACACAGGTTGCTACAATTTTTGTAAAAAATTACAGAGCTCTCACCAGCAGGTGGCAGAAGATTTTGCCTTGACTTTCGATGGAAGGAAAGCAGTCATCATTCAAGATGAATTCCAGGTGGATGAAGCCCTCATAGCTGAGGTGACAGGGATTCCCAGGACTGGAGAAAACTGGTTCAAAACCACTGTCACAAAGAATGTTGAATTTAGGTCCTACTTGAAACTAGAACACAAGTGTTTGGTATGGAAGAAAGACATTCCTATGTCTTTCCTTGAAGAGAAATGGCAACAATTATTAAAATCTATTCTTGTTTATATAACTTGTGAAGGTAGATATAATAGGGTGATGATTTACCATTTCAAACTCATGAACCATTTCACTGGTAGAAACCCACTTAATCTGCCTTATTATATCCACATAAGCTTATCTAATATGGCTCATCAGGTCAAGGCTAAGCCCAATAAGGTTGTAGGTAGGTTATCCCACCATGGTTTGATTTAACTCTTGGTTTATGAGCTTTTGCAGAGAAGAAGCAAAGAATGGAATTACTTCCTGTTCTGGAATGATTTTTAGACTGATGTACAGCCAGAGGGTAAGAAGAGTCCTTCTTCCAAGAAGTCTTCTACTCCTAGAAGTGGAAAGAGGAGGAGGAGAGATATCTCTCCAGTTCCAGTTAATCAGCCCTCTCCTTCTTCTAAGCCTAATAAAACTAAGAAGCAACTAAACTTTAGCAGTGAGACAGAGAAGGTCGAAGAACCCCTAGTGAACAAGAGAATTCTTAATCTTCCCTACAAATACTCGGAGGATGAAGATCACCAGATTGAAATAGGGCATGAAGATGCAGTATATGTAAATGTATTCACAACAAGGTATTAATATCTTCCATCACCTACACCCAAAGAAGAACAAGAACTACAAGTTGCAGATGCATCATCTAGCAAAAAAGTGAAGCAGAGTAAATCAAAGGAAATCAAGAAACTTAAAAAGAAGTTATCTCAACAAGAAGTGCTAGAAAGAGTAATTAAAACCAGATATGAAACCTTGTCCAAGAATTTTGCAGAAATTAACTCAGCCTTAGAAATATTAGCACATGAAAGCATAAAGGAAAAGAAAAAGAAGGAGAAGATTGTAAAAGATTACAACAACTTATGGAGAGTATCTAGAGACTTGAAGAAAAAGGTCAGGGATTTAAGGTCGCAAGCTATGTCTTCAAAACGCCAGTCTCAAACACATGCTACTCTTGAAACCCTAGCAGAGGTAGCAGTTCAGTGCAATGAACCAGAGGCAGCCAACAATCCTACAGTCATTCCAGAAGTTGAGCAAGGTGCAGAAGCCTCAGAAGATCATCCCTAAGGCATTTTGGAGCTAAGACAAAAAGTATTTTGAAATTTTGATAATTTTCATTAAGACATAACTTTCAGTGGCTTAGGTGAACATTTTCGATTGTTCATTAGCCACCGAAAGCAGAGCTTTCGGTAGCTAATTGGTCCATATTTTGTCTATTCTAACTACGAAAAGCACTGACATGGCATAAAGTTAGTATTTTTGCACAGTTCCAGGTTTTCCTTGTTTAAAAGCCTCAGGAATAGTTCCAATCGATAGATAATAATTAAAGACATCCTTATCAAGAGTTTGTTTTGATTTTGGAGATGCTCTACAAGGCAGAAAGGTCAAATTGGTTAGCTATTTTCAAGGAAAAAAATGTTTTGTTGTCAGCAGGTGTCATTTTTGACTTCTCTCATATCTTATGAAAATCCATCAACCTCGGAAGGATTACTACACCTGTCAAAGAATCTGAAGGACATGAATATCACCCAAGAATAGGAATTGACCTATTTTATAGGATCTTTGCCTATTTTCTTGGGCCAGTTATTGACTTTCTATTTTTGGCAAAATTCGATCCAGTATTCTAGGATCTGGAAACTGTTTGTAAAGGATATAAAGCCAAAAATATTAGAAGAATGAAGGGTTCGACTTTGAGTTCTAGACTCTACTGTTATTGTGATACATACACTTTCTTTAATATATTCAGCCTGCAAGCTTCTTTCATTGTTATTGTCAGACTTTCTTTTCATTTCTATTCTATGCCTATGAGTTGAAATTATTTCTTTGTCTTTGTTTAAATGTCCTATGGTAACTGTCATCTTACCTTTGATTATTAAACAAGAATCATAAGCATCCACTACTATTTTCTTGACCCATCATATATATTGTTTATGTATGTTCTGGTTAATTGATTGGTTTCTTATCCATTTGATTTACAAACCTATCTGATAATAGCTCTTGAAGGCCTTGTACTATTTGAATATAACTAGACTGTCTTGAAGATACAATCCAGTGATTTAGATATTCATCTTGATCCAACCCCACACCCATTATTGAGTAAATAATTACAAAAACAGTTAAGTTACCAGGCATCTCTGAGATACAACCTAGGAGAGTTTCCTGAAGTGATAACCGTATGTTGACCCAGTAGGGACATTGAGTGAGGCCCACATACATAGAGGTAAACAACCTAGGGACTTGACCCTAATAACTCCTACTTTATATTCACAACTCTCGACCACTCGAGATAACCCATCAATATATTAACCTATCTTTATACAAATGAAAGGTGATGATTTAATGCCCCCAACCCCTTTCAAATACAATCACACATGACTCAAGGATCAATACCACAAGAAGTCAGTATGTAGGAAGTGGGAGCATGTTGATCATAGATAAAGAGAGATAGATATGTTATGATTGTGTGATTCCCTAAAAAAAAAAAACATTTAACAAAGGAGTGGGTGAAGGAGAAACAAAACAAAAACCACTTGCATCTAAAGAATATGGCAGCACACATGGAGCATATTTATGAGAGGAATTCCAATGATAAGTTCAATGAGGATGAGAAAGAACGTTAAAGAAACTATAATATGCCTAAATGGTGATACTAAATTGATAAAGTTCCCAATGGAGGCTTTAGAGCATAACAACATGGGTTGAAAAAGGTGATGAGAATACATGATACTTCCATAACTATGAAAATATGAGGAAAAGTATCCATATAATTTGGGATATTCAAAAAATGAGGGAAGGAAAGTTAGTAGTTTTGACGAAACTTCAAAGGTAGGTACAACCCACTTCCAATCTTTATTCAAGGAACTAGAAGGAATTGACATATCATAGATAATTAAAATCCATTATTTTTTCAAAGGTTTGTTGAAGACAACCAAAATGAACATCTAAAGGAGCCCATATCTAAAGATGAATTAAAGGAAGTGGTATACTCTTTTGAGGGAGATAAGAGTGTGGTTATAGAAATGTGGTCAATTGAATTCTACATAGGATTCTATGAGCTTTTGGAAGAAGAATTTATAGTAGTAGTAAAAGAATCTAGGAGCTCAGGGAAAATTTTGGGAGAAAAAAACTCAACTTTTATATCCTTGATCCCAAAAATAAATAATCTAGATTCCTTTGAGGATTTCTTACCTATCTCAATGTGTAATGCACTATAGAAAATCATAGAAAAAACAATCATTTGCAAGATAAATCCAATTCTCTTCAATTCAATATCCTTGTAGAAATTTGGATTTCTAACTGGAAGACAAATTTATGATGCAATGGGAGTATCACAAGAGGCTCTACATTCAATCAAAACAAAAAAAAAGTATCTACCTTCATCATAAAATTGGACCTCTTTAAATCATATGACCAAGTCTCATGAATCTACCTCAAGTTGAAACTTGTTTATGTTAGACTTAGCCTTCCTTTGGTTAATTGGATAGAGGGATGTTTGTCATCCATCTCCCTTTTTATTCTTATAAATATCTTGGCATCTCCATTTATTTAATCCATCTTGTGGGGTTAAACAAGGATGCTCGCTATTCACCACAAGAATATGGTAGGGATTACATGCATCAAATTATGAAGAAGACATATTTTAAGACATCCCCTATTTGTGGACGATGTGCTATTGTTTGGAAATGGTACTTGCGGAGATGCATTCAGGTTACATGAGCTTATGGAGATGTATATGAAAGCTACAAGAATGAAAATAAATATACAAAACCATATTTTGTGTTGCATATGATTCCAGAAAGACAAAATAAACATCTCAAAACCGTTTTCAAATGTTCAAAAGTATTTTAGAAAGGTATAGTGTATCTTGCTTTCTATTCAAAAGAGAATGAGTACATATTCAATGATTGAATTTGGTTGTACACCAAAATTGAAAAAAAAATCAAAGTTTGGTTCAATAAGTAGTTATCCATGGGAGACGCTTTAAATATTCAACAAGTGGTGAATATTCAAATGTTTGGGAAGGATTTAATAGCAAAGAGTCTTTGGAGACTCTTAAGGGGAGAAGGTCTATGGCATTGCATCATGAGAATGAAGTATATTGAACCACTATCATTTAATGAATTGCTACATAAGGAGTTGAATATATATCATAATTTCTCTATAGTGTGGAAAGCATTGGCGAACTCTTTTATGATTGTAGGTTCATGGTTAACTTGGAAAATTATCAATGGGTTAAAAGTAAGAGTGGGAATAGATCCATGGTTTAAGGTAAAAGGTCCATACCACTTTTCATTGGATTTACAAGACACTCTTCACAACCTCAATATTTATACTTTGAATGATGTAGCATTAGCAATCCAAACCAACCCTTGGTAGAAGGAATGTAAGTTAGTGAAAGATATAGGTTTATAGGGAGATTTGGCTTTGGAATGGATGAGATATGCCCAGTCTCTCATACACGGTGCAATAAAGCTAAAGAAGGTTGAGGTTTTACTCTAATGGTATAAAAATTCCTATGGAAGAGCATACACATCAAGACTAAGATACTCATTCCTCTTTCTAGTTGATGGTAGAATGGAAAAAGAGTGTTGGTGTCATGGCCTATGGAAATTAAAACGAGCATTGAAGGGGGGAAAATCTAGCTAGCATTTTCATATATGATTCAAACCTGGGATTTCCTTCAACTGAGATCCAAACTCATCCCAGGTTGAGGATATTTTTTAATCATTTTTTTAAGTGACCACTTTGCTAAGGAAGTGTGGTCAACCTCGAGGACCCTCTAGAATAGAGATAGAAGGTGGGAAGGTGATTCCTTGGTTATGATTTTCATTATTGCTATGAAAAGATAACTTTGCAAGTTATTATAAGTTTTTCCAATAGTGGTTTGTTGGGCCATATGACACTTTCCTATTGAGCTCATTTTCCAAAACCACATTTTCTCTCAAGGACAAGTATTTTATAGAATCCAATTCTATTATGAAGACTATAAATATGCAATAAAGGAGAGAAATCAGAGGTATATTGAGCCATTGGTGATTGATTATAGAAGATCTTGGTGATTTTTGGTAGGATTATATCATGACAACCTAGGGAAGTTCAAAGCTAGAGGCTACATGTATCTAAATCCATATCGTGTTATTCCTCTTGTTTTGAGTGTTGGACCCAGTATTTGGGAAGAATTTCCAAACTTAGTAGCTTTACTTAGGATAGCACCAAAGAGGAGGTTTGTGGACTTACAAGTTTATGGGGAGTCAAAGGTTATAATTGATTGGATGAAATGTAGATCAAACATTCAAAATGTGGGCTTGGAAATAGTAATGAATCATATTTTAGCTTGAAACGATCTCTTCTAACAAATTTCATTTACCCATTTCTTCAAGGAACTTAATAAAAAAGTAGATTATTTGGAAAAAGTAAGGGTAGAGCAAGAGTATAGTATAATCAATATGTTTGAGTAAAAGGATGGTATAAACATCTTGCTTTAGTTATATATTCGTTGTTATTACTATGATTAGGTTTTTTGAATGCTATGGGTTATTGTCAATTTTTTTTGTTTGTTAAATGGACTTTATATCCATTTTCAAATTGTATGGATCACTATATAGTGTATGGGTTGACAATGCACATGAAACCCCCTTCCCCCTGATCTATAAACTTCTATGGATATTCCACTGGAACATTTCATCACAATAGATCTGATAAATGAAACTGAAATCTACACTATGAATGTGAAAGTCCTTTAGATTCCAAAATAATTAGTTATTGATTTTTTGCTTATGATTAAACTACATAAAATGAAAAAAATAGAGAACATTAAGATACGATCATACACCATCCACAAAATAACACAAAGATTTTCTCTAGGAAACGATTTCGGAAGAAAACCCAGCTAGAAGGTGGGGTTGCTCTACACTCTTTTATCTGGTATGGAAAAAATGCAAGTACAAAGGAGAAGGCACTCTCTATGGAGATACCTGAGATATGTGGCCTATAAGGATTCTACAGAACATTAACCCCATATGTTATGATCTCTAATTTCCCACTCCTATTTGTTCTTCTCTATTATGGAACAAAATACAATAATATAAAATGGAATCCCTTCTCCTCCTAGCCGCTCGGTATTTAACATAGCATGATAGCCATCTAGGGGTAGGTTTTTGACTTCCTCAACCCTAAATTGTGATAAGGTTTTGGACCTTCTATAATTTTCTTATAAAATCCACTACATGGCTAGCCCCACATGTCTAAGTAATGGAGGTTGACGTGGAATCCACTCGCACCATGGTGATCAATACGGTAGGTCAACTTGTGGGAGGCATAACTTTCGCATACGAACTCTGATTGAGGTGATTCTTGCACATTTGGAAAGGTATCGATGTGTAGAATATAGAATATTCCACCATAGTACGGTTTGGAAGAAAAAAAAGTGTCATTTGATGCCTCAAATGGCTATTGAATATTTTGTACAGTTTTTTGGACCCAAATTTCCAAATTTGGACCAGCCGTCGAAATGGCCCTGCAAGATTATTCCTCCAAATTTTCCACCCAAAAAGTATCGAGTTAGATGAAAAATAATATATTGATACAATCCGGATCTTACCTCCCCATTTAGGGAGGCTTTTATTCTCTAAAATATTTACTGAATTAGGTGAGGAAATTTTTCCTCTACTTTCTCCTTGGAGTACCACTTTCATTTTCCTGGAAGTTGTCCTTTCAACCCAATCTGCCAAAGGTCATGTTTCCCTTGTCTTGCAGTTCTAGACCTATTCTGCAAAATTGTGTCCTCTTCTAACTTTAAATGAGAATATGGTGCTAAGTCCTCTATTGAAGGTATGACCTGCTCTTCCTCATGATCCAACATGGAAGGCTCATAGAGTTTGATATTATCCACATTCACTACTGAGAAAATGTGCATGTATGGAAATTGACTGAGTTTGTATGCATTATCTACAACCTTTTCCACTACCTTGAAAGGACCATACCACAGAGCCTTGGTATTCTCACCGAGACCCTATAGTATTTCCTTCTTCATTTGTAACCATATTATGTCTCCCAATCTGAATGTTCTCTCTATTCTGTGTCGGTCGTGTCTAGCCTTGTCCTTTTCCTATGACTTCTTCAACATCTCATGTATTTTCAAATGGATCTACCCGATCTTCTCAACAATTTGTTTTTCCTTTAATGCATCTCTTCTGAGGTCCTCCCTCACTCCTCATTATCCATATACAACATCTAAGGGTGAAGGTGGAAAATATCCAAAGAAAGTTTCAAAAGGTGACTTACCAGTACAAGTATGGACTGCTATGTTATAAGAGTGTTGTATATAGATCATATTTTCATCCCAGGTCTTCAGATGCTTCTGATTGTAACCCCTCAAAATTTGCACCAAAGTCTTGTTGACTACTTATGATTGCCCATTTGTCTATGGATGGAATGTTGTAGACCTCTTCAACTTATTATCCATATTCTCCCATAATGTAGTCCAAAATGCATTGAAAAATCTAGTATCTTTGTCTAAGATGTTGCTCCTTGGTATCCCAAAGTGCACCCAGACCTATTCAAAGAACTTGTTTGTTTCTTCTTGTATGTTGATGGTGTTTTACAAGGCATGTGAATACACATCTTACTTAACCTATCAACTACCACAAATAGATAGTCATTTCCCTTTAGGGTTGTTGGTAACCCTCCCACAAAATCGATGGAAATTCTTTCCCAAGGTCGAGTGGGTACAGGTAAGGGATGGTATAGACCTTGCTTCATGTTGTTGGGCCTACTGGTACAATAAAGTATACATCCTATAATATACGGTGCTACTTATTCTTGCAGTATGGGCCAATACACATACCTTTGTAAGTTAGAAATTGTCTTCCCAACACCAAAATGTTATGCAACCTTGGAGGTGTGAGTCTCTCCGATAAGCTGCAATCGTTCACCTTTAGGAACATAGAGATTTTCAAGCTTGTAGAGTAAACCATTTTGGAAATGATATTCAGCCTTACTTTCACCTTCTTCTATATGAATTTGGCCATGTAGTTGTTGAAACAGCTCCTCGAAGTCCTCATCTTCTATGTATGCCTCTTTGTATACATCATAGATAAAAGGCTCAAAGTGCATCAAAGTTCCAAAAGTTGTAATCTTAGATGTGGGTGGTTGTGAAATCATGTCTACCAACTTGTTTGTGCTAACCTTCTTATACTTTATGAACAAATGAATTTGTTTTAAGAACCCCATACATTTGTAGTGCCTGGTTTGTTATAACTTACTCTAGGCTTGCAAATACTGGAGCAGTTGGTGATATGTGTGGATTATGGTCTCCTGGCCCATCAGATAATGCTTCCAGATTTTGAAATCTTGTACCAAGGCATAAAGCTCCTTTTCGTAGGTAGGGTAGTTGAAAACCAACCAATGAAATACTTCAGAATGATAGCAGACGATCCTTCCTCCCTGCATTAGGATTTATCCCATGACATACCCACTTGCATCTATCTCCACTTCGAAGGAATTCTACAAGTTTGGCAGTGTGAGCACTGGTTCTTGATTGATCTTTCTTTTTAACTCATCAAATGCCTTATGTTGATTCCTCCCCCACTGGAAACTCTTACCACCCACTGTAATTGTGTGGAGTGGTGCAACTACTGCTGAAAATGAAGTTATGAACTTCCACAAGTACTGTAATGCCCCAACAAAGCTCCTAAATTCTATGCAATTTGTAGGAACTGACCATTTCATGATGGCCTCCATCTTGGTGGGATCTATCTTAAGCTTTCCTCCATCAATGACATACCCCAGATACACCAAAGATCACTGAGATAACTCACATTTCTTTACATTGACTAACAACCAATGCTTCTTTAGGGTATCTAACACATACGTAAGATGTGAGATGTGCTTCTCCCATGTATTTGGTGTGTTGCATAAACTGAATGGCATAACCAACCACTCATACAAACCTTGCCTTGTCTTGAAGGAAGTATTCCGGGTATCTTCTTCTTTGACTTGTACCTGGTGATATCTTGATTTCAAATCCATATTAGTGAACCACTTGGCATGTTGCATCCGGTCCAATAGATCATCGATCCTTGATAGAGGGTATTGATTCTTCAGTGTAATCTTGTTCAATGCCTTGTAATCGACACATAATCTCCAAGGCCCATCCTTCTTGGGCACAATTATGATGGGTGACCCACAAGGTGAGGTACTTGATCGAATCACACCCTAATCCAACAACTACTAAAAATTCTTCTTTACTTCATTTTCTTCCAAAACAGACTGTCTATATAACCCAATATATGGCATGGAGGATTCTAGCAATAATTAGATTTCATGCTCCACTTCCCTCTTATGTGGTATCCCTTTAGGCTCCTGGAACACTCCTCTATATGCTTGTAGAAACTCCTCCAAACGATGTTTATGATCTTTAGTACACCCTTCCAAGGATGTATTTACTTTTAAGGACTCTTCACTAGACTAATTTTGCCTTAGAAAATGTAAAACATACTTCTTGCTAGAAATAATCAATTTCTTAGCACTTACAAGTGAAATTTTTTATTTTCCTTTATGTGCGTTGATGATGAACGATTTCCCATCTTTGATGACGTGGTATTGATTGGCCTTATGCATGAATATATAATCCCTCATATACATGTAGGGGCTTCCAAACACTACTCTGCATACATCCAACAATACTACTTCTAATTCTACTTCATCTATAAAATCAACACTTATAGAAAATTTAATCTTGCACTGCTTTGTTACCTTATCTTTTCATCCTTGTTAACCCAACCCAACCGATAGGGGATAGGATGATCGTGAACCTCCAATCCAAGCTTGTTGACCAGATTTGTTGCTATGAGATTAACATGTGAACCAGAGTCATACAAAGCATTTATCTTGGTCTTCTTGACCTGAATCTTGATGTGGAGGATCTTGGTCATATCCTTCTCTTTCTGGTGATGAAGGATACTTAGATTCACCTCCTTATACACATATGTGCAGACAACATTTTCATCCACAACGGAGCTACTTTCAACCTGTTTTCTCAAATATGTGGCTAGAAGGTTCTTTTTCTTTCTATCCTTCTTGTGGTTCTTCGGGTTCAGCTCTAGATGTAGTTTCCGGCACTTTTCTTTAGTGTGTCCATCAACATTTCAAATATTTGCTAGGATATTTGCACTAATGTGTAGTGGCTATTGTCTTCTTATCTTTTCCTCCTTTCCACTTTCTTTTACCCTCATTGGAAGCTTCCTAGTGCTCTTTCTACTTCGAACCACTTGGTTTCCCCTTCTTTTCGCCTATGTTTTCTAGGTATTTTGTGCCTATACACACGCCTCATCCACTATTCTTGGATTGAAGAGCATCACATGCTTTCGTAGATGATTGTGTAAACCCCCTAGATACTTGAGGATTATATATGGGTTCTTGGGAGAGATAGCAAGCTTGATGGCCATATTTTTGAACTCAGTGGTGTACTCCTATACACTCTACCCCTACCTTTGCCTGAAGTAGTGCTATCAGGTCCATTGGTCCTCTACATACCTGATAGGATAGAATTGGGACTTCATGAGGGTTTTGAAGTCCCCCCACCTAGTTATTGGTGGATCATCCTCCAACTTAAGTGTTTTTGTATGGCTTGCCCACCAGGTTAAAGCATGGCCTTCTAACTTCAATCTAGAAAAATAAATCTTATGCTCTTCATCTATATGATGAACGCTAAGATAAACTTCTAGTTGTTGCAACCAATGATTCAATTTTAATGCATCTATCTCACCTTGGAATGGATTTGTGTCCACTTTCGCTTCCATCTTGAATAGGGGACAGTGAAGGGTTAACGACACTCGAACTCGGATTATTTTCGAGACTCATTTCCTGAGTCTTCCTAATCTCTTGATTTCCCTTTTGATATGATCTCTGAGTTAAAGCCTCCATCATCTCTGAACAATCCAATATTGATTGCTAGAGCCACCATGAGGAGGTTCATATTGTGACTAATATCGGTGACTTGTGCTTCCAACCTCTCAAATCTCTCTTCTGTTGGATCTCGAGTTTTGTTATGAACCGACTCATCTGCCATGGCTAGGGTTTCTACGACTTCTCTTTAAGTCGATTCTTGGATCTTGAAACTATAAATACTCTCTATAGAAGGTTTTGGACCTTCTAGAATGTTCTTATAAAATCCACTGCATGGCTAGCCCCACATGTCTAAGTAATGGAGGCTGACGTGGCATCCATTCGCACCATGGTGATCATTACGGGAGGCATCACTTTCTCATATGAAATCTGATTGAGGTAATTATGGCACTGTTGGAAAGGTATTAGTGTGTAGAAATAGTAAGGTTTGGACCCAAAAAAGGTCGTTTTGGACCCAAATTTCCAATTTTGGACCAGTCACCGAAATGGCCCTACAAGTTGATTCCTCCAATTTTTCCACCCAGAAAGTACTGAGATAGATGAAAAATAATATATCGATCCAATCCAAATCACCCCCACCAAGGCCTTTCTCGAGTCATGGTAAAAATCTCATGTCTCCCAATCAATTTTTGGGAGCCTGCCTTTTCAAGATTACAAAGGATTCATTGGGGACATACTTAAAAACTAATCCTTAGATGATAAAGAAGAAGAAAAAACCTTAGTAGTAGTGATATGTGTTGAAATGGGCATCTCCCAAGGAATCTCAGAGATTATCATGATTGAGTCAAGTGAAAATCATTTCATGTAGTCCTAAGACTATAAGAACGTGCCCTTCTAGTGCACCCAATGCTACTCACATGGCCACACGAAAATCACATGCCTAAACAGAAAACATTCAAAAATGGGAGGGGGAACACATTTGGTTATGATCCCCTCATATTTTGGGGCTAATACCCTTGAACAATTTAGAAAAGGAAAAAGGAGAGTGGATGAAGAGGGAAAGGGCTTGGAAGTTCCTAATAAATCATAAGCTTAGGATGATGCAGAGATATTGAGGGTAAAAAAGAAGCTAAATGAGCACATCTTGGAGTTGGATGATAGACTTACAAACTCAAAAATCTTGAGTATCAACCCATCCCCCTCCATAAACTCTCCCTTTTAGCAATAGGTGTGCCCAAATTAGGACACAAAGGTCTCTTAGATCCCTCCCCACAACACAAATGAGGAAGTAGAAATAGAGGTGGAAATGATTCCAACACCCCCTTAACAAGTTGGCACTGGTGGCTCCTTATCCTCAACCCAAACCTCTAGTTGATACATAATAATATTATTGGCTAAGGAAGCCACTAAAAAATCAATAGGTTTGGAATTGGTGGTATCAAACACACCCACAATACCTTGAGACAAGAAAATACATCTTAGACATGCGAAACAAGAGATAGAGAGGAGTTTTGTTATGAACCGACTCATCTTCCATGGCTAGGGTTTCTATGACTTCTCTCATAAGAAACTCACAATAGTTGGTCCTTTAGAAAATCATCGCCCTGGAGGATTTCTAAATTCTTGTGATCTCACAAAACTTGAGATCCTTGTGTTCTAATGTTTACAAGTGACCATGCGCTCGGAATTGATAATGACAAAATGTATTAAAAAATGTTTGTTGGATTGGTCTTTCCTGATGGTGAGATTTACAGGGAAGTCAATGGGACTGACACTTGGATGGAACTCTACCTTATCCCTCCACACCTCGGTAATCTCCCATTTTCACATTCTAGAAACCTTTTTCTCGCATGCCTTAAATTGTGAAGTAGATATCCCAAATATATATGCTCCCTCCCACCGAGGAAAGAATTTTTGGAGCAACTTGGTAGGATCAAAATCTTTGAAAATGCTCCACCTCATCCTAGTGGCAACCTGTTGATGGCCAAAATCATTCATGTTCAACATTAGGGAAATCACTCGGTCAGAGTCCCAATTAGATCCTTATTCGTTTGGTGTGGTGATTCTCACTAGTTAAATGGGTCCACTTACCCTTTACATAAAACTAACTTTAAATAAAAGTCAATCTAATCTAAAACCTGAACTAACTCTAAAACTACCTTTTTACTTGCTAATGTATGATATTACTTGTTGTCATCAACAAGCAAAAGAGAAGACTTGCCTCTGCAGCTGCTTGAAAAGGAAATCTTTAGGATTGGCTGAAATGAGGGCTCAGCCAGGCCACAAGGAAGATTGCTCCTACATAAGGAGACTTTCAAAAATGCATGGAATTAATCTATATGCAAATGCAACTTAATCTATCATGCAAACAGCGAAAGAAAAGTCTAATCTATCTCGATTAAGAGAAGGATTAGTCTTACCCCAATCAAGAGCAAAGCATAAAAAGGAATTGGACCATAATTGAACTTAGAATAAAATGGAGCTAATAAATCAGAGAAATAGTTATAAGACTTGTTTCTCATCAAGCACATATGTACAAAAAATTATCTGATAAATAGTTATCAGACCCTTGTTGTACATAAATCTAAATGAATATTGCATTCAAGCTAATAAATCATGTCAAGGTATAGGAATAGTTTAAATAATATGACAAGAATAACAAAAAAAAAACAAGTATGGCATTAAGTTGACAGATAGTTATCAGCTTAATGAATAAAAGCCTGCCCAAATGCAACAGTGAGCCATAAATCCATCTATGTTCAACCCTGCAAGTTATCTTCACAGTGTTTTAAATAAGCATGAAATATATTATTCTAACAATAGTGTTCAAATAGATAATTACACTTATAAAAACAGAGGGTAAATAAGAAACCGAATGATATCTTTATTCCATATTCAAAGTTGAAAAGTAGTGTTCACCTTGTTTACAAAATGAAGGTATCTCTCTGGTCTGGTCCAAACTTCTGCAAAAAATTCCCCTACAACAGTGTAAAGAGTTTCCTCTCTTGCAGAAATTGGAATTTAGCATTGGTGTTTTCATACACTTTTATAATCAAGAGTTCTGATATACAAAATACGTATCATCACTAAAGATAAATAATATTTCCTGAAAGCTGGGAGCATGATTCCATATCCTATATCTATGAAGATTTTAAGTCTTAACAACTTTCTATAAAAAGTTTATTGACTCCATAGAACTTGTACAATTTTCAGGCTTATGAAAACAAACTAATTGTCAGCAATGCATTTGGATTGATTGCTTTCAAGTATTTGGAGATGAGTATCACTTAATAATCTTGTTGCATATCTTCTATCGAACACCTGCAAATCAAAAAATAAAACAAATTAATAACCATCACTATTTTTAAAAGAGTAGCTACAGAATCTACAATTCTGTAGGCAAATATAATTAAAAAAAAAACAAGACAAACTGATACCCTTGTTATCAAATTTTCATCCGATCCTAAAGCCTCCAAAAATCTCAACGAATTGTTGCCTTGCTACCAGGCGAATTAATCTGTACATCTCATCGCAATCTGGAAACATTCTTTTAATTTCAGATCACCAATTAAATCAATTTGGCATTTTGCTTTGTTGGTGCTTTCTTTACATGACTCTTGTTTTCCAAAAATGATTTGATTCCACAAAATTGCAGTTTCTTTTCCCATAGTATCGTGATTATAATTGTAAAACTACAATCTGTTCAGATTCTCTGCTGTAAATAGAACCAATGATCTCATATCTCATGGACTATGCCAACGCCTCCTAAAATTGTGTGGTTGATTTATTTGAAATTTTCTTCTTTCTTGGTGATCTAATCTGATCTTACTGCTCGTCAATCTGGAACTATAATAGCATATCACTTCATGATCTGATGCAACCATATCCTCGATCTCATGCTTATTCTGAGCAATCTGTCATGTATTGGAATGATCTCTGTGATTTTGCTGGGATGATTATCTCTTTGATCTGGGTCCTTTGAATCTCCAACAATATCATAGCCTCCTTATTATCTCGGTCTGTTATGTGGCATACAACTTGGTGAGGAAATATGATCAAATTTTCTTTTGCAATTCTGGTATTATTCTCCTTCGCGATTTGACACCATTCCATATCAATTCCAATCATGAAAAATTCTTTAGAAACCACGTGGTATATTTCACTATCATTCGCTCCTTTTATAATTATACTGCGCGCATCCTTAGTGTGCCAACAAACCTTAAAACCGTATAAAATTACTCCTTTGAAATTTTCAGGGTCGATTTGTTCATGGTTATTTTTTTTACAAGCTGGCAACAATGGATTGATTTTGATAAACTCAGTAATTGTATATGTACATTCATAAACATATGGAGTTATCCTTACAAATCTGGACCTGCTTGAGTGCCTTAACTGGGTATTCGGCTGACCTAGTGATTCTAGTAGATAAACATAATACTCATCTGTGCGTGAAAAAGAATCATAGTCAACAAAGATAAAAGAGCAACTATTAAAACAAGTGTTGTATGGAAGCTTCGTCCCTGCAAAGCTGCCATGTAGCAGTGAGAGATACAAGATGAATAGGTGGCACTCAGATAACTAAGTTTATGCAAAAAAAAATCATTGTTTGAATCTTTAAAATCTTCTTTTGGTAGTTGCCAGAGTAAGGGCAATTTGGTCACATAAATGCAAAAAAATAAAAATAAAAATAAACATCAATGAATAAGGTTATACATTTCTGAGAACCATTCATTGAATCTCTCATGGCTATCAAATAATGTTGGCCTAATAAAATGAAGTAATGTCCAAAGCTCTAACATGTTATTTTGAATAAGATTTCCAATAAGCAAGAGAGTTTTTTCCACAATAAACTGTGAAAATACAAATACTGTGAAAATACAAATAGCTCAAAGCTTAAAAGGGAAAATTGAAGTGCTTTAAAATCCTAATTATCCTTTTGAAATTGAAATGACAGTGCACATATATGTAACACATCAAATCAGAAACTAAATTTAAACTTCATTTAAAATCATATACTACCATTTAACTTGCTTGAGGTACTTGTCATTGTTTACTACTAGCTGGTAACTTGTGATGAGTATGTGACAACTTGCTTCCCTACAAAGGAAGGAAAAGAGAGAAACACTTACATCAAAAATACCATATACATTATTCATTGAAAACCATATGGAAAAATATCACATAATAAAAGCAACGAATTAGTTAAATAAGACAAACTAAATTGTGAACCTTCTATAAAGTTACTTAAGATTTATCTTTTCCAAAATATAATATAATAAGTTCTTGAAGTACACCCGAGTAAGGGATAATATTCAAATCAGGGCATAAATTTCTTATTTCATCAACCCAATTATTCAACACAAAAGTATATATTCTTTACGTAGGAAATAAAAATACTGAGCCTTTGTAAATATTGAGTCTCATGTGATTATGTGAGTTTGAGCATTTCCATCACAAGTCGCTTCTTAGACTCAAAATAAAGAAGAAACCCATAGCCGTTGGAGATCCATCGGTAGCAGATAAGGTTGAAGCACCAAAAGCAGTTTACCTTGTTGATTTACCTAAAAGCAGGAGAGCTTGACTATGGTACCTAGACGCGGGGCAGGACCGGGTCTAGATTCAATGAGAAGATTCAAAGAGTATTAACCCTAGGATGGTTGCGAACGCTCCAGTAAACCCTTAGTTAGTTGCAAGATTCAAACCCCTGGTCCTACCTCCTATCGACGGAATAGTCGTGCTCCTCTCGTTGCCCAACCTAGTATTTCCCAGTTGTTTATGGAGGACCCAGCCCTGTATTTGACGTATATGTGTAACCACTGTAGCCAAAAATGGTCATCATGCCACTGTAACTGTCTAATAAGAATGTTTAAAGTTGGCCAACGCAATTGTAGTTTTAATAGTAATTTTTCAATTAAATCGTCATACAACTTAGCAATGACATGCAAGCCTTTCAGAACAATTAAGTCCAACATCGAACCTTGCTGAAAGAAATATCATTTTTTCAACCAAATCTTATCTTTAAGTTTACAATCGTACATATCGGAACATGCTTGTTGCAAAAATCGTTGCATTAGGAACCCATCATTCAAACCGTTTCCGTTTAATGAGTCAATAAAACCCTGGAAAATACATGAGAAATTTTTTTAAAAGAGAGAGACAGAGAACCCACCATTTAATGAAGCCATTGCCATCTTTAGCTTGCTTCAAATTAGCCGAATCGACGTCTACTCTTTCTCTGCCTCAGGAGGATTAGTTTTTGAAGATGGGTTGACCGTTATTCTTATAAATTTTGTGAATAAAATCAAACAATAGAAAAAAAACTGCGCAGATGAAATGCCTAAGAGTATACAGAGAGATGAAGTGAATTGTGAATATGGTGTGATTTGTACAACCTGCACATAGCTATACAACTAAAAAAACCCTCAGCTTACAATATCCTAACGACAATCCGAACTGTATTCTTGAATAAACAACAAGATAATAAACGCGGTGCCCTTTATGCCTTCGATTCAGATAATCGTTCCGTAGCTACAGACAAAATCAGATATTAAGAAAATCCTATGGACCGGCTACAAAAAATGTTATTCTCCTGGTATGCATGTCTCTTGCGTACCTGCAGGTTTCCATCACTATCAATTTCACATCACACAATTGACAAGTTACGGATACATTTATTAATCCATGCCACCGGTAAATTTATTAATCCTCACATCACACAATTTAATCCACGCATTACATAATTGATAATTTAGTGTTTCTTATTAAGAGGTTACAGGTTCAAATCCAATCCAGAGGGGTAGGGTATGTATAGGGGTAGGGTATGTATACCTTTGTAGACTTTACCAGTTAAATGGCTGGGCGAAGGGATCCATGAAGTAAATTTATTAATCCAGACAACCACTCAGCAATAGCAAAACTTTTCCACCAATAATATGATAAATAAATATGTTTTTTTTAATTTATTTTAATTAAAATAAAAATATCCTTGTAAATGAAATAAAATTTTAAATCAAATATAAAATTAAAATTAATAGACAGTCAACTGCTGAACGAATGCTATAGTCTCTACACGCCTTCGATAGCGACTAATAACATGGGACGATATTACGTCTTTTTATTGAATATCTTATGTTTGAATATCTTATGTTAACTTGAAAATGAAAAGAACATATGAAAATCATTTTAATGAGATATAATAATCATATTTTTGCCTAAAAAGTTTTTTCCATTTACCATATTAAAATGTATAATTTTTGTCCCATATTTATGAAATTCTATTGAAATATGATGATTTTAAAATAGTATTCAATAAATATAATTTAAAATAATATTTAATAAAGTTTTAACAAATGTCACTTTATTTAATAGAACTTCACATGGAGTTTATATTGACAAGTGCCATTGCAGTGGCGTTGTCCCTGCCGATAAGTTTTTAACAGTTACAGTTTGCGTCGAGAAATATTTTGCTGTTTGATTTGGATCACTACAGTAAAACTAAAATTGATGCTAAAACTAAAACTGTTGCTATAGGTGATGTATATATAGTTGATCTGTCTGGACACTGGGATCAAACTTAAAAATTCATAAATCATTTTCAGTTCGTAGTTCTCTGAATCTTTCCGCAGAATCGCATACAGCATCGTTTTATATACATTTATGTTGAGCTAACCTATGTGCTCTATAATAACCAACCCAACTGCCCGCGAGATTAATGAATCTTAGCCTCAGAGAAAACAATACAACAGAGCATGCCTCTATGGTATGCTTCATCATGAACAATTTCACTTGCTCATTTGAAACACCACGGTTATGCAGTCGAAGTTTTTTGCACAATGTTTAAACATTAATTGAAACAAAGGGAAAAGGCATTAAATGAAACAATGGGAAAATTAATATTATACAGAGATGCAGGCCACAAATGGAACACATGTACCGTTCATAGTTGAGGAAAATGCTTGGAATACCAAAGGAAAATGCTTAAAATAGCCTTTAAGACTATCAAATCTCATTACCTCCGCTAAAGATATAGTAATTGCTTTAAGTTAGGACAATTATAACTCACTGCTCATACCTACTACCCTAGCCAAAGCCCATTGCAAATTAAATGCAATTTGTGCTTTATGTTAATCTGGCAAAGCAAAAAAAAATTATTTCTGAACAATATATGTTGCTGTATTTGAGTTTTTAACATTCTGGCTAGACTCAAAAACCTCATTGACACTTAAATATCATTGCTAGATTTCTAAGACTACATTTTTAACAGGGTGAGTTTGCAACTTCTGAATTCATAGAGAAACGAGGCTGGGAAAAGACATCGAAAGAGAAGAAAATACATGAAGAAAGGGAAAGAGGTGTGGGCGTGGGCATTTTCTTTAACACTTAGCCCACAACCATGATTATAGTCATAGAATCTTGGCCACTTTTATCTTAGGAAACAACATTTGATCATTAACTATGGTGTGCTCATCTAGACATAAGACGTATCAGACTGTTGTGAAGCATTGATTCTGGTGTGTTTATCTAGATACCTATAAGTTTGTCGCACCATCAATATGCTGATGAAACTCCCAATTTAAATAAGAATGAAGGAAGCACTTGTAACATTAGAACAAAGCCCCCACTTCTAGACCACCTGCCATCTTTGACAATTCTAGAGCATGTAGTGAAGCTACTGAGCCCAGACCCTTGAGTGATATCAAGAGGTTGTATCAAAAGAGAAAATAACCAAGGCAAAGGGAGCAATTCAAGATTGAACTATAGAGTCCATTTCAGGGCCATAGTCCGTTCTAGCAGAGGTCAAGAAGGCAACAACAACAAATCAATCAATATATATTAATGTGCATTCTATCTACCCAAGCAGTGAAATGAAGGGCCCTCATGTATTTGTATATATTTGTATAGAGAAAATAAAATAAATTATAGCGCATTAGCATTGGTGACTAATAAGAAGTTCATTGTAAATAAAAAATAATAACTAGGGTTTGAACCCACCTGGCCGTTGTGCATGTGAGCCAAGTGGATGTTGATCCACTGTAAGGAATGACCAGAGAGTTCCATTCCCAAACTGGTCTAACCACGTCCTATCAAATGTGTGCAAAATAGTTCCAGGAAAAATGCAAGCAAGGGCTTGTTTCAAACTGGGTTTTATATATCTCCACATAGATGTCTCTTCACATCCTTTGTGGTGTTGCTCTGGCCAGTTATTTTGAGAATAAAAGAAAAATCGCCAAACAAGCATGCAACACATCCAATGCCCTGTATCACTAAAGAGAAATCCCCCTGATCAACCACTCACATAGGTAAGAAGCTCCAAAGCCCAAGCTGCTTCAAACTGCAGTATCAAGTTTCATAACAAGAAGTGAACACCAGAATTATAATTTTGGTAATTAAAATTTATTTTCTAGAGATTAATTAAATAACAATAATTATGAATATATATTCATCAGAATCCAAATATCCACCGAAGTTCGAATCCCCACTTATAAGTTCAAGCTCTATTCCAGTGAGAGAAGTATATGAAGATTAATTAAATAGCAATTATATTATAACAATTATGAATTAATGTATTCAATGAGTTTTTTTAATTAAATAGTATCTAAGCATGGAATTTTTCTTTCTGATCGGAATGGATACATTATCAGTCAAGTTTCATATAGCACTTGCATATTACCTGGAACTGAGGCATATCGCCCATATCTCCCATCCTGAGAATATCGACTAGCAGAAGAACTGCACCAGATTGGATGACTGCATCGATTAAATGATTACTTTCTGCACAACGAAGACATTAATAAAAGCTCGTAAGATTGCTTGTTTGAAATATAATTACGAATCTGGTTGTTTCTTGTGACCAGACACGAAAGGTTTTTACTGGTTTGAAAAGAAGAGAGAATCTAACTGACAGATAATAGCTTTCGTAAGTAAATGGCAACAACCTCTTTTGCTTGAAGCAATCACAGAAACAATTGCTATAAATTTATGCAACTGTACCCACAAACATTTGCCACCATAGATCAATCTAAACACCACATTTCAACACTAACATGACAGTAATCTCAGATAATTGCAAAGAAAGGTTTCATTCTATGGCGCATATCAAACTCAGTTTATACATGTTAATGAAAATAAAAACTAGAGTTATGAATTAGAATGTTAGAGATTTTATAGTTTAAAAATTTGTTTTAAATACAATAATATAAATGTATTTAAGTGTATTTGAATATGGTCTCATACCTTTTATTTTTATATGAAAACAAAAACTCAAAATACTATACATGTTAATGAAAATAAAAACTAGAGTTATCAATTAGAATGTTAAAAATTTTATAGTTTAAAAAATTATTTTAAAAACAATAATATAAAAGAATATTAGAAATTTTATAATTTTAAAAATTATTTTAAAAACAATAATATAAAAAAATGTTAGAGATTTTACAGTTTAAAAAATTATTTTAAAAACAATAATATAAATGTATTTAAGTGTATTTGCATATGGTCTCATACCTTGTATTTTTATATGAAAACAAAAACTCAAAATACTTATATAAAAAAAAAAAAAGAGGAGGTACATTTTATCGTTATAAAATTATTCTAAAATACAACAATATAACATAGCTAACTGATTTATATTTCATACACAAACCATTATATAAAAACATTTAAACTTAATTGTGTATATAACACTAAGTTATTAGAAATTATAACAAAAATAATTAGGGTTGTAGCTAGTATTATTATAATAACTAAGATTGATACAAATTTATGTAAATAATTACTAGGATTTGAATCCACGTAGCAAGTGGACCAAGTGGGTGTTGTTTCATGGTAACCGATGGCAGGGAGTTCAATTTACAACCAAAGTTTTAGAGGTAAGTTCCTCTTTGATGAAATTTTAATTATGTCAAGTACACTACTTGATAATGACATAATTAATCCTTTTTAAATTTAAGAACTCTAATCCTAATGGCCCCAACAATTGGGTGCTAATATTTTTAGTGTTCCTCCCAAATCAATGAATGATTTTCTCTTCATAACATGGCTTTTAGATGCAAAATGATTACTGGATTTAACAAGCTGGTTGTGTTGACTATAGACGCTCATTTTCTAATTATGCCTTTCATTTTCTAGCTGTGCATTCCGCCCTTTCAAGCGTTCATCAACGTGCTAGTTTTTTTAAATTCAAAGGGTATCTCAGCAAAATGGTTGCATGTCGACATGATGCAGGTAAACTCTCGTCGGAATAGTCGTTTTTTGCTTTTGTATACTTTGGCCATGCAATTTACTCTGCTAGCAATTGTCATGATTTGTCCTGTCCTGCTATTCGGTTTTCTGCATGGATAATTAAACTTAGGTACCTTTGACCTCCTGTCTTGAGTTATCTGTTCGACCTTGATAATTCTTTTAAAAATCTGGTTAGGTGGATTATTTTCTGTTTATACTGTTAGGTTGGACCAGTTTGGAGGAAATTCAGTGTGTCAGAAAAATTTACTATTCTCCATGTAAATCTGACCATTTTGATATAAATATTTGTTTTCTACCATACAAATGAGTTATTTTGCAATAAATTTTACTATGTTGTGAAATTTCATGGTTTCTTTGACTATATTGGATCCTGTAAACATAAATATTTATTTTCTACTCTCACATTGCATCATTTTGTAGGAATTTCAAAGCGTCTCTATTGGTGCTCAAATATATTTACCAGTCATCCTCGAATTGTTGCTTGATGTGCTCCTAACTAATTCAATGCAATGGGTGAATGCCTAGTTCCCTCCTCTTACTAAGTATGTTTCACACTAAGAATTTATCTCTCAGGATAGAGTATTGGTTAGGGAACTTGTACCAAGATGTACATGAAAGGCGTTGCAGTAAAAATATTGAAGGTAAGGTGCGTGGAGGCCGATTGATTGGATAAAGACCCAACATTCACTACTTTTCCTATCCACTGCAGTGAAACAACTGGTAGGGCCTGATCTTCACCTCAGACCCCATACTTCACTTCTGGTTATA
Source organism: Picea sitchensis (assembly GCA_010110895.2). Taxonomy (NCBI): domain Eukaryota; kingdom Viridiplantae; phylum Streptophyta; class Pinopsida; order Pinales; family Pinaceae; genus Picea; species Picea sitchensis. The sequence goes on from SNQJ01S0014251.1 coordinate 86,017, forward strand.
ATACGTCTCTGCAAATAGTTAGTGTTGGTCAAGCTTCACTAACTAACTATAACTAACTTCACTAATTAAGTTAGTTAGGAGCTCTAGAACATCTCAGATAGTTGGTCAAGCTTCTAGTGGGAAAAGAGAGTGCCAGGGTGAGGTGGGGGGATCGAGTCTATCATGAACTTATTAGCAATCAAAATGGTGTATATCAGTCCTGCCTGGTCATATGTGGTAACTCAACAATTCAGTTTTTTTTATATAGTCTAAAGACACCAGTTCTTGACCCCAAGACTTTGCAAAGAGAAATTTAACCATAAAAACCAGCAACTACAGGGGGTCCTGCCTGCCTGCCTCTTGAGGCATAGATGTTGATCGTTTGCTGTAACAGTCTTACGCCTGGCGTGTTCTATATAGGCCACATCATCACGGATATGGGATTTATTTCTTCTTGGTTTATGGATTTCATGCTTAACTATGGTGGCTATTCTAAGGTCTTTGTTTGGCTTAGCTGTTCTTATGTCTTTGATGGTTTGATTCATGACTCTGCTTGCTTTTCATCATGCTAGCTTACTTCTATTTTATAGCCACTGAAAACCATTGAACTGTTATTTGATCATTGTTCTAGTATCTGCTGCTACTAAATAAATGCATATGCATTATGGCATACTCTACATACACAAAACTAAAACTTATGTTATGTAACATGGAAAAAATGTATCTCTGCAATAAGGAATAATTTTAAGCCAATAGCCTCTTGGTCAAAATTTAGTACAATAAAAATAACTATTTCATTTACCCCATGTATAACTTTGGAAAGGGGAAAAATAATAAACAAAGTAATTTGCGGTTAACCTAGAGCCTGTCCTTCTGCAAGGACTAATAATAAAAGAAAAGGTCATTCCATAATGAACAAACTTCTTAAAGACAAAAGGATAAAAATTCATTTAAAAGAATGAGAAGAAGATTTAAGGATTAAACCATGTAAGAGATAAATTTAAATATACCCAAAAAATTTTTTTTAAGCAATTGCTTAATTAACATAATGAAATGATTTTACAATTAAAACACCGAAAAATTTCATTATAATCTTAACAATGGAGAAATTTAGTAATTGCCCAATTAACATAATGAAATGATTTTACAATTAAAACACTTCAGCAAAAAATTTCATTATAATCTTAACAATAAAAAAATTTCATTATAATCTTAACAAAAAAAAAATCATTATAATCTTAACAATGGAGAAATTTAGCAATTGCCTAATTAACATAATGAAATGATTTCATTATAATCTTAACAATGGAGTTTTAGGATAAGAAATACTAAAAACCCAAATAAAAGAATCTTAACAATGGAGTTTGGAGTTTTATGATAGAAATAAAAAACCAAATAAAAAGCAAGGAAAATCATCAACAAAACCAAATCAAGAAAAACAAAATCAAATGGAAATGGAAGGAAGTGTTTTCCAAAATTTAAATGGGCCCCTTAATTTTCTCAAAATTTAAAACCCAAATAAAAAAGAATCTTAACAATGGAGTTTGGAGTTTTATGATAAGAAATACTAAAAGCCAAATAAAAATAAAGGAAAATCATCTAACCAAAACCCTTAAATCAAGAAAAAACAAAATCAAATGGAAATGGAAGGAAGTGTTTTCCAAAATTTAAATGGGCCCCTTAATTTTTCTCAAAATTTAGGGGAATTGTTTTTCTCAAAATTTAATTTAGGGGAGTTGTTGAGGCCTCAACAAATGGCGACATATGGGGACAAAGCAGTTATCTTTGGTATAAGATAATAAGGCTTTAAATTTATCAAAGATCGAAATAAAAAGTTTCCATAATACTCGCACATAACACACCATTTCTAAGGGTCCCGCATAAAATAAATCAAAGTTAGATAAGTTCTTAAAAATGAAAGTACTTGAATGCACAGTCTTAAAGCAATGAATATATATATATATTCTTTCTACTATTGGATAGTAAACGTTAGGCTAGGAGGTTTTGAAATTAGTATACACTTATTGAATGAAAAATTACCTACTTTTCCCGACATTGTCTCATTGTCCACGAGTGTCCATAGCCCCGACAAAGATGTCTCAACACCATACAAGCGTGGCCCCGCTTCCAGTGAGTGTCCATAGCCCTGACGGGTTTACTTGTACTTACCAAACCTAAGTGCTTTCAACTCTCTTGTGTTTCCACCCCTTTGATTTGCTTAGTTAGAGAAATGATTTTCGCAATTGGGTGAAGAGAGCAGGGTGGTACACTAATCAAAATTGGAAAACTATCTAAAAAGAAAACTACAAACCCAAAGAAAACGTAACTTAATAAGCCATGAATACATGAAAACCTTAACAAAACTGAATGAGGAAAAATATCTCAATATAAGAAAATATAAAGTTGAAATGTGTGTTTTCATTTATGTTGAGATCATGATTAATCATGTCTTGAATGGTTATTATTGATTAAGATTTTATTGCAAAGGTAAAATTCTAGCTAAAGCGCAATTATGCTTAAGAATTCATTCATGAGTATTTTACCAAAGTATTGTCATCTTATCGTATCTTGCTTCTTGCAAAAATGAATAAGCTTTAATGATGGGTTTTAAGAGAAAAGCTTAAAACAAAACTTTAATGAAAAGCAAGATAATCAAGATGATAAGAAAGTAAAAAGTAAAGTGATTACCTTGGTGATAGCTCAATCATAATCCAATCACTCATGAGTATTTTACCAAAGTATTGTCATCTTATCGTATCTTACTTCTTGCAAAAATGAATAAGCTTTAATGATGATGTTAAGAACCAAATATCAATATAGCATAGAAAAACCGCAGAAAAAGTACTCAAC
>SNQJ01S0014252.1:49123-59378 GCA_010110895.2 Picea sitchensis
CCAAGTGTCACTTTCTGAGAAAACTTCTTTTCTGAAATACAAGAGAGAGTATTTTTCTTACCCGTCATGTCTTTTGATGCACCGCTATCAATGAGCCATGTGTCCTCTCCAGGTGATACAGATCCTGAGAGGGTCGATATCAAGACATGGTCCTTAATCATCTTCATAGGTGGTTCTTCATCTTCGACTATGTGGGCATGTTGTCTCTTGTGTTTCCTCTTGTATTCTTCTCTTCTGACTGGACAAGAGTTTGCCTTGTGTCCCATCTTATCACAATGATAACATTGTATGGATGAGAGATCTCTTCCCTTGCGTTGTCCTTTCTTATGAAAACTTCTTGGATGAGATTCTTTGTTGTTGAATTTGTTTTATGGTTGAGGCTCTCTATGAGTTTCTCTTTTGAGGTAGGGTTTCTTCCTTCCTCCTTTTGTATGAGTAGCTAGGGCTTGATCATCACCCCTTGCTAGTAGTGCTTCACGATTAGCTACCCTTGTCTCTTCTTGGATGCATTCTTCCCATAGGCTCTCAAACTGTAGTTTCTCCTTTCTGGCACATATCATCTGGATGAAAGCATCCCAAGGTCTTGTGAGACCATTTAGGGTCGTCATTACGAATTCGTCTTCATTTATGGTGTCTCCAATCACTTTTAACTGTTCTTTAATTTCTGAGATTCGGGAGAAATATTCTTGAATCATTTCTCCTTTCTGCATCTTTGTATTCTTCAATTGAGATCTTAGGTTCATCTTTCGGTTGATGTTCTTTCCTTCGTATAGTTTTCTTAGAGAGTCAAACATCTCTTTCGGAGTTTTCTTGGATGATACATACGGGATCAGGTGGTCTTTGATTGAATCTGCAATGATTCTTTGAGCCCTGATTGAGTCCTTATGATGCTTTTCTTTCTCTATAGCATCTTCAAGTTCTGCCACTTCTTCTTTGATGAATCTTGCTAGGTCATTCTCTACAAGGATCAAACCGATCCTATACTTCCAGGCACGGAAGTTGTCTGTGCCTTCTAGTTTCTCAACAAGCTTTGTGCTTGCAGACATCTTGTACTTGAGGCTATGAAAAATGACAAAAAATGAAAATGCTTAAAATCAAATTTTGACCTTACCAGGAGGTGCGCTTGGCTGAGGCGAGTAGCCTGGTGTACTTGGATCTGAGAAAATCCAATTTTTCCCCTTCAAATTTGATCTGCATATTTTTGGACTGGTGCTTCTGGTACTTCTAGTATTGGTTTTCTGGTACTTTTGGTACTTTTGGTACTTTTATGAAACTAGGGTTTCACTTTCTGGGAGATCCAGCCACTGAAAAGGTGTGCTCAAGGTGCCAAAATGATCCTTGGGGGAGGGCGCAACTTTCTAAGTGGTTTTGGAGCTGAAAAGCTTCACTTTTAAAAAACCCTAATTTGCAGGTACTGCAACAGTGACGTTTTTCTCTTGTGAAATATGATTCCTTCAGGTTGGCTCTGATACCATGTTAATGTTTTATGCCATCATTATAGTTCTTTGCATTTCAATAGATAAGAGCAACATAAAAACAAGATCACTGAGAAATACACATTCACAAGAGACACATCATTTATCCTGGGAAACCCTCTAGGGGAAGAAAACCCAGCAAAAACTTCCTTATGATAAATTGTCAATACAATGTCAAGAGATAACTCAAACCAATACAGAAAGTCCTCTCCAAAAGATGTGCCACTCTTCTCCCTCTCTCCAACTGGTAAGTCGCAACTTGCCTCTTAGAAAATGAGCAAGTGTGTTGTATATCAAAGTGAGGCGCTAGCCTCTCTATATATACAAGTCTGGCACGTGTGAAGTGTCTTCACTGGCAAGGCCAACTTCTCACTCTATGTGGGTAAACCCACCTTTATTATATTTCTGGGTCTCAATAATAACTGTTGGGACCGACTTCTTATTCTGGCTATTACAATTGTCTGTTGACCAATCTGCAAAAGGGGATTTGGTCCTAATACAATAACCGACAAGATCAATCCACAATGGGGATTGATCCTATGAATAATATAACAATAATAATAATAATACTCTTTGTAGTTACATTATTTCAACACCATATGCTACATAAAGCTTCTCTTTGTCATATTGCCCCATGTTTATCTCTTGGAACTATGATATTTTGGAAGACCCATTTTGTAATAGTTTGTGTAGCTATAGATACGAACACACCATAAATTGTTCAAGTTAATAGGCATGATGCTATCATGCTTTATATGATGCTAGTATGTAGGATAAAAAATTGGAATTTTGACAAAATTAAAACAAGATCCTATGTATCCCAATGTATGTAATTTATCTCTTCAATTAATACAAGTAACTTTGTTTGTACTACCGAAGACAAGAGTTGAAGAAAATAATGAAAGAACAATGTTCCTAGGGATAGTGAACTAATTCTTTTAATTGAAAAGGCCATCCTACACGAGTAAGCATGTGATCAATATTTAGGAAAACATTATATTATAACATGTACCAAATTACTATATGTAGAACACAACCAACTTCTATTCACTAATGGCTTCATAAGATTGATATACCTTCATTATTAGTAAAAAATCTATGAAAAATACAGCAAACTGATAGCAACTATAGAAACAATGAGAGAACCACCCAAAATCAACAAAAGACATTGGGTCTTTTAGCATTCAAATTTTAAAGTGGGGTTAATACAATTTTTCCATTTCCAAATCAAATAGTAAAATAAGTCTATGGTTTCAGATTGGCTAAACATAATCACCAATACCAGCCAAAAAAAAATGTATAAAATGAGAAAGTGAAAAAACTAGCAAAGTTCCATCTTAATCCCAGATCTAGTAAATGTAGAGGGAGATTGAAACACATAAAAGGTGAGTTGTAGTAAATAGAAGATTAAGAAGGATCTATGCATTACATGAAGATAAACACATACTGATCACCTTGAGTCACTCTACACAAACATATATGAATTATATTACAATCCAATTTGTAGTTTTCCCCATGTTTTTTTGGTTCAAGTTTTCCTAATGTTTTTTCGGTTTTATTTGCAATGGCTTACTTCAAGCTCCATATTTATTGATTCATGCTTTAAGCATGGCTTAGCTTAAGCATAATTGCACCAAGAAAGGAAACGTGCGTTTTATATTTCTGGGGGAGAGTGCATTGCATATGGGCACTAGAATAGATCCATCTGAACTGAGGTCTAATATGTGCCTGGATAGCTGCAAAGCTCAAGGATTGGACCCAAATGCATGTCATTACATGTTGGAATTGAAGATAAGCTACTTCAGATGTTAGCAACCTTGTAGTGCATGTCAAAGCAAACCCAGTGATCCAGGTGGATCATCTCAAAATTCGATAGAGTTAAAGTATTCAAATGGAAAAGTAAAGTTTACAAAGCGGAAGAGCTTGTTAGCAGCTTTCCGGTAATGTTCAATTCAGGAAAAACGGACTCTAAGTGACAAAGATATGAGCAATTGAAGTTTCGTCAAAGTTGATGGAATATGGTTAAAAAGGGTTAAAATGGTCAAAATATAGTTAGAAATGGTTTTGAAAAAAAAAAAAGGGTGGTCAAGGGCCTTGCCAACACCGAGGCCCCCTTGGTATTAAAAACCATATCATAAATCCAACATATATAAACCATATCATATGGTGCGCCAAAACATATATTAAAACCCATATGATGTGCCAACCATATAAACCATATGTTATACCTTTATTCCAAAATAAACCACATGCATATAACATATATATATGTTATACGCTATAACCAAAGTCCAAAAGTTCACGCGCCCGAAATATTTGTTGAAACTATATACCATACCACATATATTAAAACCAAAGTCGCACGCCATAATATATGGTGTATATGTAAAACAAATCGCGGCAAGGAGGGGAAGCTCGCAGGTTTGAACCCGGGACTTCTGCCCCCATAACAACCACAATATACCAATGCGCCACCACCATGGGACGTGGCATGTAATGGCGCGCAAAAATTAAAAAGTGTTGAGATTCGGGAGATTTCGAAGGGCGCGTGGCCCATAGCTCGTGCCCCCCAAAAACTATTATTTTTTAATATTTAAATGGAGCATGGCACGCATCCCGAAAAAGGAAGAATGAGTTTTGATGCAAGCATGCAGATCGAGGTAATACTGCACAATGATCGAAGTGAATTTGCACGTAGATCGAAGTGGTATTTGCATGCAGTTCGAGGTGGTACAGAATTGGCATGCATCTCGAGGCCGTACGCACTATACAATCAGGGGCAGATTGGGAATAGTGTCAAAAAGGGCATTCGGAGTCCAGTTTCAGAAATATATCGAGTTTATACTCGAAAGTCTCGATTTTTCGCAAGGATTCCATATCCAGCTTCAGTTTTTGCATTCAGACATCCAGACAGAAAAGTGTTCACAGAACCTTCCGAATAAATAGAAAGGTATCCATGTTTATACTTAAAAGTCTCAGAATTTCATCTTGCAGTTATTGTTGAATTATGTTATTGTATATGATAGACAGAACTCAAAAGTCACTTTGTAAGCATTTGAATACTTAATCTATCGGCCTTCCCATTTGGAAAGTGGCCCGGAGAGGTAGCCAGGAAGTATGGTGAACTCCATTACCAATTCTTGTTCTTAAATAGTATGCTTACATGTTTATGTGTTGATGAATATTCTTTAATTGTGCATTCATAAAGATGGTTAACAATTAAGAAATTCACATGCAAGTAATGATTAAAAATCAAGTAAAAATTTTAGATCAAGTTGGTATCAGAGCGAGGTTAACCATTTGTTTTATGAGTTGATGTTGACAAGATCCAAGCTTCAGCGTGGTGAAGGAGAACTTGAAGAGTTCGATCCAGAGATTGGATCAAGGAAAGGAAGGATGTCTTCACCAAAAGGAGAAGCAGCTTCTTCTATCCCTTCTAAAGGGGAATTTCTGAAATCTTTCATGATAATGCAAACAATGGTAGAGGAGCTCTATCAAGATCGAAAGAAAGGTGGACCATCTCATACAGAAGATAAGAAAAAAGGAGGTGATGAGGACCCCCCTAAAACTCCACCAACTTCTCCATCTCTTCTTGATGGTTCTATTCCTTCTCCATTTGAAAAGCTAAAAACAAAAATTGATATTAATATGCCTCATTTAAAGCTTAATATTAAGTTTGATTTACCTATGTATAATGGAGAACTTAATGTTGAAAAATTGGACAATTAGAACCGTCAAATTGAAGTTTATTGTAGGATTCAAAAGTTTGTTGAAGATGTTGTTAAAATTCAGTTGGCTTCTCTCCGACTTGGAGGGACTGCTCTCATTTGGTGGGAGAGTAGATCTCAAAAGGATCTTGCCACGAAAGGCAAAATCGTTTCCTCTTGGTATGAGTTCATTTCAACACTTAAAAATAAATTTTATCCATTAGGGTATATGCAGCAAGATATGATGGACTGGCAGAATTTGAGGCAAGGTAAGGGACAAAGTGTGCAAGAATACACACAAGAATTTCGAAAAAAGAGCCTTGATGCTTGGTATACCTCTTTACACCCAGGAAACTCTTCTCAAGTATATAGGAGGATTGCATAGTTATTTACGTCATATGATATTGATGTTTAATCCGACTAATCTTGATGACGTGTGTGTTCAAGCAACTCACATAGAGACAAAGGGGAAGAATACCAAAGAGAACTTTTCCAAGAAATCTTTCAAACCTGATGAAAAAAAGTTTAAAGGTAAATGGAAAAGTAAACACACATCGACTTTGAAGAAAGAAGGAGATAAGCCTACATGTACTCATTGTCAGAAGAAGGGTCATGATGCTTCCAAATGTTGGAAACTTCATCCGGAGCTCAAGCCTGAAAAGTTTCGGAAGAAAGAAGACAAAAATACTACTGCGACAGTAATCCAACATGATTTGGGATCAGACTCTGGGGATGAAACTAAGGTGATTGCTACAAGCATCCAAGGTAATATTCCTTCTTGTTCTGTTTCAAGAAATGAACCTGTTGTTGATGAAAGAAAGAGAAGTGAGTTATTTCATATTAGAGTTATCTCTAAGCATACAAAAATTGATACTCTTTTTTATAGTGGATCACAAGCAAACCTCATTTCAGAAGAAATTGTTAAAAAATTACAATTGGAAACTAAGTTACACCCTAAGCCATATCCACTTGGATGGGTATGTGATAATGCACGATTACAAGTTACAAAACAGTGTAGACTTAGGTTTGCCATCACTTCTAGATTTGTGGATGAGGTAGATTTAGATGTGGTTCCATTGGATATATGTGGTATTGTGTTGGGTAGTCCATATCTGTATGATAGGAAGGCTATCTTTTACAGGGAAGATAACAGGTATTAGCTCACTAAGGATGGTGTTGAATATATTGTTCATGCACATCGCATGAAAACTAATCTTTCTTTAGTTTCTGCAAATCAAATGAAGAGGTTAATAAATGCAAGTAAGAACTTTGTGCTTATGATAGTCAAAGCAAAAGATGTTGAACACTCTGAATCCTTTAAAGGTTGTGATCCTAAACTTAAAAAGGACTTGATAAAGGTGGTATCTGATTATGATATTTTGTTTCAAGGACCTGAAGGTTTACCTCCTAAAAGGGAAATTCAACATGAAATACATTTGCAGCAGGATGCACCTCTTCCTAATGTTGGTATGTACAGGTCTTCTATTATTGAAAATGCAGAGATAAAGAAACAGGTTCAGGAGTTAATTGAAAAAGGGGCCATTCGTCCAAGTTTTTCGCCATGTGGTTCACCAATTGTTTTGGTACCAAAGAAAGATGGCACATGGTGTATGTGTGTTGATTACAGGGCATTGAACGAAATCACAATAAAGAACAGGCATCCTCTTTTTTGAATTGATGATCTTTTAGATCAATTAAAGAATGCAATCTTTTTCACTAAGTTAGACTTAAGAAGTGGCTATCATCAAATCTGTATTCATGACAATGATATTTGGAAAACAACTTTTAAAACCAAACAAGGATTGTGTGAATGGATGGTAATGCCATTCGGGCTATGTAATGCACCCGCGACATTTATGAGGGTGATGAACGATGTGTTTAGACCCTTCATTGATTATTTCGTTATAGTCTACTTAGATGATATTTTGATTTTCAGTCGAACTTGGGAAGAGCATGTCAAGCATGTTAAACAGGTATTAGATATACTTGTAAGGGAAAAATTGTATTTAAAGATGTCGAAATGTGAATTTGGAAAGATATCTTTAGTATATCTAGGTTACATTGTAGGGGGAGGTGAATTGAAGATTGATCCTTCTAAAGTTGAGGTCATTGTAAATTGACCTAAGCCAAATAATGTAACAAATTTAAGAAGCTTTTTGGGAGCAGCCCAATATTGGAGGAAGTTCATTGCAAACTTATCCTTTATAACAACTCCTTACATGCTTTATTGGAGGTTTGAACAAAGTCTTCAGTGGGAAGGTAAAGACGCAGAAAGCCGACAAACTAAAAGAAAAGATCAACACAACTCCGGTACTTGCACTACCGGATCTAGTGGCGAGGATATCACAGAAACTGAACCCAAGCTCCCGGAAATCCTTGAGGTAAAACTCATACTCCCAAAGGAAATAAAGGAAAACTTTCTCTTAAACTTCTTAAACTTCTCATGACAACATGAACCATCCAAGGATTTCGGTATGGCCACTCGCAAAAAAATCTAATTTTGAAGATTCCTTGTTTGTCTTGAACACACACCAATGTTAAGAAAATCAATATATGAGTGAAACTAATAGGGATCCAAAAAATAGGTATGAAGAGCCCTATGTACATAGTGGAACAATTTAAGCACTAGTATGTCACGTATCTTGCAAAATTTAAGCACTAGTATGTCCTGTATCTTGCAAAGGGTTAAAAGAATTCGTGAAATGTTGAAAATTTCTTTTCTAACAAAGCAAGACCCAGATGACCAATTATCTTTTGAGGGGATTCCCACACTAATACAAACCGGTCATTTTGAGCAAGATGAGCAAACACCCTCTTCCTTGTTAACAAATGATCTTGGACCTAGTGACTATAATTCGGTGGATCCGTGCTTGTTTCAAGATTGCCCCACTTTTCCTGTGACAGAAGAAGATACAAATTGGGGTGATTATCCCGACGATACCTCTGATGTCTCTGAAGATTGGGATGAAGATGGCTATCCAGTACAGAGAGTAGTTCGTATCGTTGAGTGGAACGAAAATGTTTTCAAGGATATAGAAGTTCCAAACGCCTTAAAACCTACAAACATTGTGGATGAAAACCCTTGGTGTTTTCAATGCAGTGAAGCACATTGGGAACATGAATGTCCTTACAGTGATGGTGGCCATCAACAAGTGAACAATATAGGCCACGTCATAGAAGGCCCTCAAATAAATATCACCGCTGAAGAGCATCAAGAGGCCATGAAACAGGCAGCCAGGTCGGCCAGAATGGCGGTAATAAACAACCTAGTCCAGGAATCAAAAGAAAAGTTAAAGAAACAAGAGTTCCAGGTGTATAGAAGAAAGAAGCTGAACCAACCTGCCATTGACCAAACAAAAACCCCACCTTTGGGCGTACTTCTTCCCAAGACTTCCAAGGCTGAAGGGGTTAACTTGAACTTTGACTTTGGAGGGGCACTATCCAAGATGCATGTAACTATTCCCCCGAAAGAATTCATTAAGGTCCCATCTGTCAAAGAGTGTTTTGAAAATTTCTTTCAAGGATCAGATGGACCCATGGACCCTCCTATCATGTTGCAAGCCAACCACTTTAGGGTCCAGTACGATAAACATCCTCCTTTCTTCATGACCTTGATAATGAATAACAAGAGCCTTAACAACTGCATGCTAGATACTGGGGGCCGGTGCTAATATAATGTCCCTCAAGCTCATGCAACGACTAGGTTTGAAAGTCACACGACCTTACAAGATTGTGCATGCTTTTGAGTCTAAAGCCATACCCACACATGGGGTGATTGAGAATGTTGAAGTTTGCCTTAAAGAATACCTCGAGAAAGTCATCCACATGGACATAGTGGTCATGGACATCCCAGATGTGTGGGGGATGTTATTGTCTAGGAAGTTTGCCTCAAAACTGGGAGGTGCACTTGAGATGGACCTCACTTATGTTAATATACCCTTGAAAGATGGAACTATTGGTCGTCTCCAGAATGTACCTGTGACTACAATTCATGTGCCAGAGCCTGGTGAGTCCATCAAAGATGACAAAGCACATGATGAGACTAAACAAACTCTTCATAAGTATTTTGATAAGATCAAATGGCCCAAGAAAGAGGAATACCAACAACTCCTATACGAGCTGAAAAACAAGGAAGCTGGGACTATGAAGATACTGAAGAAGGTAGAAGATGATGTACAGATCCATCCGTCCCAGCAGGAAGTCTTTACAGTATAATCCCACTCACCTCCCTCTGCACAATACACTAGGGTTGTTCAAGGAATGACAAATTTCAAAATCAAAGAGTACAAGGAGGGGGACATAGTATGGATGTGGGATGCCAATAAAGGGGAGCCTACTAAAGGAAACACTCAGTTTTGGCTTGGCCCTTTCAAGGTTGGAAGAAAGTCGGTTAATGACTCTTATTACCTGTCTACATTGGAGGGACGAAGGCGCACAGTGCCTGTTAGCGGGCGCCTCCTCAAACCCCACCAGGGTGGGGTGACCTGACATCACAAGTAAGTACAGGTAAGTAGGCATTCTTGCATTCGTGTATTATACCATTTGCATTGCATATTAGTTTGCTTTTACATTTACACTATTGATTGTTTTATTTCAGTCTATATATTTATGTATGCTGGGGTGGCATTACCACCCCAATTTTGTTACTGATGCTTCCTTTGAGATCGAGCAGGTCAACAGGTTATGTCAGAGATGTTGAGGTTCTCATGCGCTTTATGGTGAGCACATATCCCCGAGTTGGAGCCAAATGTTATCCCCCACTTTTAGGGATAACTAGGAGATCATGTCTCGAGGCCCACAGGTCCTTGACATGGAATACCGAGAGCAGGATTGACTTTAGCATGGCCCTGGAGGGCCCACCTTTTCTTTCTTCCAGCATCTTTATCTTGTAAGCAGCAGCAACATCCATCACCATCGGCTTGGTCCTGTCTCAGAGATGGTTCTTGCTCCATGAGGTAATTAGTCCAGGTATCATGGTATGTGTCACTTTGATCATCAAAACCATTGAATGTATGCATCTGATTCCTTTTATTTCTAACAACTGCTTGGATCTTACACTTGCCCACTTGACCA